>CAJUYI010006558.1:0-13550 GCA_910591695.1 Galerucella pusilla
CCCCAACAAACTACACCCGACGACTTTACGCCAAATCTAAACGAGTAATAATTAACATGAATAGTTTTATTGTTACACCAAGCAAATATACAGGGTGGTTCGAAGGTAACAGTTGAAAATGGAAAGGGAAATGCTCGGCACGAAAATATTACTATGCGTGAAGCAAACTTTTGACGTTCCTTAAGAAAGTGGAATAGATTATGTAGCAGATGAACTAGCAAAGAGAGGGAGTCATTTAGGCTTTAGCAGGATCCACTATCGTGTTAGAATTAATTCCCAATTATGCTTCGATGCAGGATATTTCATTCCAAAGTAAACAGGAATCTGTATCTGTAGAGTGGGGAGGGTGAGTGTAGGCTCACAGCAATTCCATTCTTCCGAGGAGTTGTCCTGCTAGGTCATCGTCATACTGTCCTTCCCAGGTAGACAGAAGAAAGGTCGCTAGGAGACATCTCCTTTATATCGGCAGGTGTAGGTCAAGACTCACCGAACACACTCTCTTATTGACGATAACTCCTCTTATTGACGATAACTCCGGACACTTGCATAAGACATGCCTGACAGTTTCATCTTCCTGTTCACACATCCTGCATAGAGGTGTGTCCACTAACTCCATAGTAAGGAGGTGTTTCCTTAGTTGACAGTGGCCAGTCAGAAATCCTACTGTTAAACGTAAGTTTTTCCTGGTCATCGTCAAATATTTCTCCGGCGCCAGCTTCCCAGGGTCACCCAGGGTGATCCTGACAAGACTGCGTCCTTTGATTCTATCCCATCTCGTGAGGGATTGAGCATGGATGTTTGGCTAGTTCCACAATTGTCGAAGACGTTAGGTCGTAGATGTCACTAGGTCCTAGACTTTTCAGTCCAGCCGCTTCCCTGGCTGGAGAATCGGCAATTCGATTACCTTCACTCATGTCGTGCCCTTTAACCCACCTCAGGATAATATTGTTATCTGCCGAGTTGTTAGCTAAATGTTGGTGGCACTCTAGTACTATCCCCGATATAACACGTTGTCTGTTTAAGGCTTATAGTTATATTTTTTCCAGAAATTCCTTTTCTGGTTAGTTCTTTTGTGGCAATTGAGATACCAGCCAGTTCTGTTTGAACCACGCTGGTATTGTTTCGCATTTCCCACTTAATCCTTAGGCTTAGTGCTCTAGAGTAAACTCCACATCCTGAGCATTCTTTCATTTTTGAGCCATAATTATATATGCGTATTTCATTTGCAGCATCTGACTTAGTGTTCTGTTCAAGATAACTGGGAATTCAAGAGTTTTAATTGAAAAATGATCTATATTTGGAAGATTCGTAAAAAAAATTTGATCTCATACAAGTTTTAGCAGCGTTCAATATCGCAAAAGAATATGTTAGTGATACTCTTGCCAAAAATATGTGCCACACAGTATTGCGGCTTATTTAACCCTTTAGAATAGATGTGGCATCAGATAGATCGTTTCACACACTCAATACATATGAGACTTTTCTCAGGAACTAAGTAGAAGGAGAGGAGCACAATGGACTTTAAATAGATTTAAAAGGTTGCAATTCAGGCTATGGTTGAATTTTTCATTTTGCAATAAGTACTGAAATTGTGTATTTGGTGCATTATTAACATACTTTTCCATGGCTACTATGTTGAATAGTGCTGCTTATTCGATATCATGCACCAACTAATATAATAATATCTTTTGAGCAAACAACAACAACAATAACAAAACGGTTAACACAAATATGAAATTTCCGAAGTGTGAGAATTGTTTTGGGTTTAGAGTCGAAAGTTGCCCCTTACATGAGTTATAAGATAAATAACCTGTTCCGTTGTTATTGCATGGTATAGGTGCACATTGTTTATATAACAAACGTTGAACTTAACTAAACTTGGGTGTTTCTATTGATTGGATAAACTTGGAAAGTGAGCGAAAGAGAAGGAGTATTTCGGTACGGTTAGAGGGAGTTGGAAATTCTCAAAATCGAGGAAACTTATGAACTAATTAAACTATCCTACTCTTGCTATCCTATGACAATAGAGATATGTAAATGTAGATTAGGTACAATTTATTAATAGCACGCCCGCGCGCCGTCTTCTTAGTTACTATTCAATTACCTTCGAGGTACGTTTCGAACATGCTGGAGAAATCATCTCCGTTACCGATTCCTGTCTAATGGAATTCTGTTTTGTATTATTTCATAAATATAAATAGTTTTATTCAAGAATATATCATTGGCATCTACTGCTTTAAATAATCTATCCACTTGAGGGTACAGTGTCCAGTCACCTGGTCGGTGTCTGTCTTCAAATTTCTCTTACCCAGTTTCAACAGCCTGGACGAGAGTCCCTTGGTTCCGGACTTGTGAAGGCTCCTTTAGAACTTTCTTCAAGTAGCTGGTCTGCCATTTCATTTCCTGCAAGCCACTTATGTATCAGCACCCATTTTTTTTTTGTTAGGTGGAAACGCTTTATGCGCACCGGGTACAGGTTCTCCCCTTCCCCGATAGTGTGAGACTCCTTATACTCACTATAACCAACCCCTACGAGAAACGATAATACCCCCATGGCCCAGGACCGTCTTATAAGACATAACATCAGACCAAAGGATTCTTTATTTGTCTGTACTCCTTATCTCTCGCTCTGCCGTTCGTCTTTCGCCTTTTTCCCATTTTTCCAGTGATAAACCTTTCACCAACTTCCCAAGTTCCCCTTGCTTATTAACATCCATGTTAACAGACCCTTTGTGGATACTGGTCTCGCCATTCTTATTTGCATTTCTTGTCTTTGGGTGTGCCACCTGTTACATGCTGATATTGTGTGCTCGGGATCATCCCTCTGAGCACAGTACACACAGTTATCTGAGTCCACTTTTTTGATTTTGTGCAGAAAGGTCCCAAAACTCCCGTACCCATATTAGAGACACTTTGTTGTCCCTTGCCAGCATGTTATGCTATGAACTATTCAACTATTATTACGGGATCTCTACGAAAATAAAAGGCCGCAAATGTATTGTGTGGACGGTTGCAGGAGTAGAGATGGTGAACAAATATATTTTTTTCGATTACCCTTTGGTGGGTTCAATGTACCTTAAGTAATTTTGTTGAATTGTGTAACGCAGCAAGAATAGTATATTCTTCAACGAGTGCAGAATGATGGCTATTATTAACGCGGATGAAGTTAATAAGTGAATATAATGAGTGAATAATAGCCATTCTACACAAGTAAAAGACTATACTTTCTCCCCGACTGAAAATAAAAAACTTCCAGTGAGGATCGAACCTCGATCGTCCGCGCCATAGTCAACCACCACTAGGCTATATAGCATATTTATAAAAATGTTAAGAGTAAATGTATATACGTAACTCATATTTTTAATCGGAACCCTTACTACTGTTGTCCATTTTTTTCTCTTATAATACGTAAAATTATGATTTTATAATTATTTTGACGTTTCAAACGACGCGCTGTCAGAAGCGATTTGCGTTTTTATGCATTTGACGTTTTAAAGAGACGATTTGATTTATTCATTTTAATTCATTTTAGCATGAATTCTGATAATAATAGAATGTGATTGGCTAACGAGAGTAAGTTCATTTTATTATTCACTGGTGTGAAGAATTTATATCATTATGCAACTAAATATGTAACAATAATTTGTGCGTTATATTTAGTCGTGGAGAAAATATATTTGTAGACAATTTCACAAGTTTAAAATATTTTTAAAAATTATTTATTCACGCATTATTGTAAAATAGTAGTTTGTACAACTAGTGCGCAAAGCGTCACTCGCTAGATTTGCTCGTGGGAAAAGTGATTTGCGTACAAGTTGTACACAATATTTTTTCTACAACCACATTTATTAATGAAAGAAATACAGTCATTTATATAATTATTTTATTTAAACTTTGAATAGAAAGAGCTTACAATATGAAAATGAATAGAAAAATCATATCATAATTAATTGTAAGGTTTGAACAATTTTGTATTGAAATCTCAGGTAACAAATTTTAGGTTGCAGTTCGAGTCTTTTCGATAATATCTGGAGTATTCTCAATGTCCGAATTGGACAACTCAAAAGATAAATTATTTTGATCTTGGAATGATCTTGGTTCATAATTCCTTAAATTGTTTTTATGATTGATCCATTGAAATAAATAGTTCACTTACTTCTGGTTTTGCATAGTGGTTGTAGGAAAATTTATTTAATAATTGACAGCACAAATCAAGTATCTCTGTAACTTCACGCACAAGTGGAACGTGGAATTGCAAATATATCATAATCTGGATGATTAGAAATTTTTGTTTTTACTCGTATTGGTTGTCGAATAGTCCAAAATACATCTGCGTTTAGTTGAAAAACTAATACCTAAAATACCGATAGACGGAAATGAGAAATTCTCAGAAACTATGTGAATTTATACTGTTACATTTCAATTTTACTCGCCGTTTGTGTTGTGGTTTTCCAAAACAATAATTGATCAATAAATAGGTATATTTCTGGAAGTTTAAGCCTTCCATTTCTGTATTCCAGCAATTGAAAGTTTTGGAAAAAGAAAGATTGATGATAATTATGCCAGTTTTGGTAACATTATTATTTTCGTTATATGTAGGTTCGATTTCGACCTGTTTCAAATGGAAGTATAAACAAAATCGATACTATCAGTTAGTTATCGGTAATTCCAGCGCCGACTAATACGAGGTAATAGTTCGATGACAACATTTCAACAATTTTTTTCATATCTATAATGAAAGAGATCGGAATTCACACGCAATTTTTCCAATAGATATATCACGAAAAAAGAAAAATTTAGTTGATTAACACATAAATACGTTCCTTAATTAAATTATAGAATCCAATCCACTTACCTAATGTCGTGTTAATAAATCAAATTAAATATTAAATGCGTTATTTATGTGTTGTAATAATTTGATTATACCCTTTTTAGCATGCACAGGGTGGGGAGTTGTTGTCTTGGATATCTTTACATGTCACAAATCAACATTATAATTACAATTTAATAAAAGAGAAGGAATTTAGTGTTACGATTTTTAGGTGACTGTGTAATCTGGTCTAAAAAGCGTCACAATAATAATTCTATCACTACCTATAGAATTAAAAAAAACATAAAGCAACCCTTCCATCCATCCATACACAATTTATATTCACAATAAATACAACACAAGAGATATTTCGTTAACGAGATTTTTAAATTTACGTATGGACCAGTTTGATTAATGAGAGATGGAATAATGGATCTTTTCGATCTGTATTTGCGATTACGCCCTGTTTTTTTTTCCCCGTAACGGACTATGTGCGGTGGCCGACACGTAACAAAATACTATCTGCGAGAAAGTAATTCGTAATCTGTCTTTTCGATGATAACGTTCAAAACCATACATGAAATATGGTTTCGATTTTATTTTTTTTTTTCGTTCGTAATTATTTATTGGAGATGGGCGAGATTAAAAACTGTAGGAAGGATTTCCATTTTACATATATCGATATAACATCAGTGTTAGATTTTTCATTTCAAATCCAAATATAAATGCTAGCCATATATTTGGATAATTGCTTTATGCTGAGGAGCAGATCAATCAAGTTTGATAACATATACAACGAAATCAATTGTTGCTAATTTGTTTAAATATAGAATAAAGGTTAGGATAATATTGTCTACTCAATCTGTCTACCTTCTTTGGCGAAATTCACAGAGAATAACTAGGAATGTTTTAATACATCTCTGAACCAGAGATTGAAACAAGTAATTATTTAAGTTGGACGCCAATGAAACAAATAATGTGATTGAATGACGTTGAAATGAAAATGATGGTGAATATACCGTAGGTTCTTGCCTAACTAACCCATTAAATTTGGTAGTAAACTAAGCCAGTTCGCAGAGCTTCGTTACTTTATTCATCTTGAGAGAAACATTAATTTTAGCTAAACTAGGAAATGAGAAAAAGCAATTTTAGGGCGCCACAAACAAAATCAAATTTAAAGGTTAGCTAACTTTTAATCTGTTGAATAAAAAAAAGAACTAAAGTTTCTGTATAGTAAATAAAACTAACTGAGTAAAAAAAATATATATATATATAACATGGGTCATGAAATTTACAAAAAAAAGAGGTAGAATGTGTCGCGGGACACACGGTAGGAACTTTGGTTCCTTTTAAGCAAAAATTATGTAATACATTTGACGTTATAGATAAACCATTCGCATGTGCCTCGGTGGCCGAATAATAAGCAAACCAGACTCTCACGGGGTAGACCCGGTTCGATTCCCCGTGAAGATTTTTTTTTAATTGTCAATTTTTTTTTTAAATAATTATTCTGCTTGATATTAATAACGACAACAGGTAGAAGTTTGAAATATTTAGCAGAATATTCATTATTATAGATAATGGTACGGTACCCTTCATGAGGGAGTCCGACTGGCAACATCTGGCAACAGCATCGTATATTTAAAAAAGGAAACCGTAGCATTATACAAATTGGATATTCAAGAACTGTACGTTTACCACAAAATTAGTGGAAACATAAAATTGAATTGTTAAATTTTCAATTTGAAGTTATATTACAGTTTATAGAAATTTTTATTTTCTAGATTTTTTCTTAAGTGGGTCGTAGAAAAAATATGCTGCTCGACTCGTGTGGATTGTCCATATCGCACTTGAACAATTGAGCGATAGGGCCATCATATCAACACTAGTTGCACAAACTACTATTTCTATCAACATATGCCCTTTTAGATTTAAAAACAACCTGCCAAATGTCAAATCAATTTATCCATCCATTTTAAAGTTATCGAATTAAAACATTCAAGTTTTCAAAATTTCAACACCCTGTATTTCGAAAAGTAAATGTGCTAGACCCCTAAATCCTCATATCATTTTGTCCAATTTTACGAGAGGAATCTACATGCAAACGTTGTAATTACCCCTAACGTTCGAGATGCTTATACCATTTTTTGCGCCATCATATTGAAATAAATTCCGAATAAAATAAGTTAAATTTCTTCGAAATGAACAAAAAAGATCAATCGCGCAAAAAAAATTATGGAAATAATAGTAAAAATTTATCCGAACAAATTCAAGTAGATTACCAGCACTGCGAATACCAGCTTTGCATAGAATTTTAATATAGCATCGGTGGTTCAGTGGTAGAATGCTCGCATTCCACGCGGGCGGCCCGGGTTCGAATCCCGGCCGGAGCATATGAATCGCTGCTTCGTAAACGAGAGAGAGACTAAGGAGATAGCACAAGCAAGGCACATAACGAAGCAACGTAAGATAACGTAGCGTAACGTAACGCGTAACGGTCAGATCTTTTGCGTCGCGACCCCTGGTCGCTCAAACATAACCTGACGTAAAGAACTAAAGTTCCAAAAAGAGGTTTATGGCAATAAAAAAATACTTAGCACTCTAGAACTTTTGTACTTTTGTTTGTGAAGATGAAGTTGTACTGTAACTATTGATGTAGGTACTACTGATGTATTCTTATGGACTGTTTACTCCATGGAACTGTATGCAGGAAACTGTATTCAGGAAAGTTGTTGCTCCAGAGGGACTTGTATCCCAGGAAACTTTTATTTCAGGAAACTGTATCCAGGTAACTTTTTACTCCAGGAAACTGTTTATTTCAGGAAACTGTATCCAGGTAATTTTTTACTCCAGGAAACTGTTTAGGTACTCCAGGAACAGTTTGACTCCTAAGGAATTGTATCCCAGGAACTGTATTAGGTACTCCAAGGAATTGTAAAGGAACTCCAAAAACTGTGCTTAAAAAATTATACCGGTATAGGAAGAAAATGTGACAAAAAAGCTTATAAGGATATCTGTTCAGCTCAATATATACAATTTAATAATTTAACTTAAGGATTCACCCTGGACAAATATCTGAATTATATAGAAAAAAATTATTCTTAAACGACATCTCTTGTTTTTAAAACCGTTGAAAAAGATTTTAATCAAAGGATTACTGCACAGTTCCAAATTTGCTATGTCGACAGACGATGAGAGAAGATCCGCCAGTACCTTGTCCGATCTTATTTAAAGACATTTCAAAATTTTGAATTTTGCGTAAAATAGATAGACTATTTCACCAAAAATCAAGCTGAAAGGCTGAACGCAAAGTTCACGTTTCAAGATGGCAATATTCAGAAGAAAGAAAAAATGGGAAACTGATGACTCGGCAATTATTTCATTTGGTATTCTTCGTAAAGACGGCCCTGCTTCTTTTAGGTATTAAAATTGGCAGCCCTGTATACTGTCATCTCAATATGAATTCCACTATAGTACTTTTTACTGAACTAAATAAAAAAGATCTCATCGGACCTATTTTTTAATTGACTCATTACATCTTGATTTATTTTTTCTCGGTATTTTAAATGGTAGTGTTTAAATGGGAGGAATAAGATTAAATCCTTTGTATTGTATACACGAAATGCCCGGTAATATTAATGCAGAATACATTCATTTAACATATCGTCTCTTCATTTCAAAGATTCTATTAAGAAAACGTATTTATATTCATAATATGCCCTCATTTCGATCACACCTCAAGGCTAAATATACACCGTACGTATACCGCAGTCGAGTTATTCATACAATAATAGTGAATATGTATTATTACAGTATATATAGTCAGACATTGTACATATGTACATATCTTATGGTATATAATATCTTGTTCTGTAATTACTCAGTAGGTGTGAAAACATTAGGATATTTTATTTAATATTTCCTCAGGTCATTACTCTCTCCATATTTCTTCATTTAAATTATAATGTATCATTAAGCAATGTTAATAGTTTTTTTGTACAGGTGCAATCGTAATGTTGGTTCAAACCACAGCTAAAAAAAAGATTCAAATTCTTCAATACATTTTTGATCTTATCCTATTGTCCGTTTTGAAGCTCGCTCAGTAAGATTTTCCAAATATTCGAGGCGTTGGAAAATATATAGGCTTCTTGAAAAGAATAGGAGTTCAGTCTGGTCAGTGTGGCCAACAAAAAGTATTTTTTCTGACAAGAATGACAGTTAAGGTCTACCGTTCAAGATTTTTGCATGTTTTTTATCATTGCTAACACCTATATTACTTTATTAAACTAATGAATACATCCCCGAAGCGTATATTTTGAAATTTAAAATGACTTTTTAGCTGAATACTCAACATATCGGTGGCCAATAATTCTAGAAACTCTTGGCATGTCACCATTTCCATTCTGTTATCTGTCACTAGTTGTGTCAGATGTCAGTGGAAAAGGTAATTAGAAGAATAGAGATACAACTAACTAGAAATGCTACAAAAATCTAATCGAAATTGGACATACACAATTAAACGAATATCAACAAAAATAAATATGACTGACATTTGACATAACTAGTGACAGAATAACAGAAATGAAATGGTGACTTGCCAAAAGCTCCTAGAGTTATTGGCCACCGATATGTTGAGTATTCAGCTGAAAAGTCATTTTAAATTTCAAGATATACGCTTCGGAGATGTATTCATTATTTTTATATAGCAATATAGATGTTAGCATTAATAAAAAACATGCAAAAATTTTATGTTTTGAATGGTGGACCTCAACTGTCACTTTTGTTGGCCACTCTGACCTTAGACTGAACTCCTCTATTCGATCTGTCTCAAAGACAGGAGATGAAAACTCCCTGACCTAACACATAGATGACGCTAGTTTTATTGTAAATGCCTTAAATACCTCAAAAAGACAGTGTCACAAAAATTGTTTCAATTTAGAGTATGATGTTTTAATTTTTATTTTATAATTCAATACTTGGGAGTAAAGAAATTCATTCACTTTCCCAGTTAACAAATACCTAGTACGTTTATATTGTAATAAAATGGAACAATTAACAAATTGTTTAAATATCTCTCTCATACAATGATATCAAAATCCAGCGTGAAACATAAAACAACACTCAATTAAAACATGTGGGTAGTCGACAATGGATTAAATTTAGGTTAGATCATTGCAATTTATTCTATATTATATCGAGTAGGCCAGTTTGTAAGAAAAATAATTTTTTTCCGTCTACTTATTTTTGTTCCCTAAAAAAATATTAAAAAAAATATGTAGGTGATCGTGATTATATTCAAAATTGATATAAAGAAAAAAATGAAGATTTTCCAATACAAAAACAAGTAGAGAAAGAAGCAAAGAATAATTTTTCAGTCCTAGTTTCCTTCGACACTAGTGTTCATTGCTTGCATGGAAGATCCTTTTCTCGCGAAGCACACACGTATGCGAAATCTGTGTCTCGAATAGTATGTTTTGATTGGCACATTCTTAACCTACACGTGTTCTGTATTGTCCTGCGTCTTATGCCTCTCATTAACTATTTCGCTTAGATGTCAAATGTTTATCTCAAACCGTTGTTGACAAACTTTCATACTAAATCTATGCAATGAAATTTATATTTTTACGATTCTTTTTATTCTGACCAATTTTATCAACTCAATTTCAATCCAGCCGGGTCTATAATGTAGTGTGGCCGTGTAAAATGTAAATATTAAACAATTGATATAATAGTCGTGACTCAATATGAAATAAATAAGCTAAATTGAGTGGAGGACATTTTGAAATAAGTGTTCACAGTCGAAAATACAATGAATATGAAAATTATAACATAACAATAAAATCGGAACATGTATCTCCCAAAAATATGGTAAATGGAAATCAACTGAACGCCTCTAAAGTTGGATATTGTTTACCCTTTTGACTCCTGAGACAACCTCTTTATTTGAGGGTTATTTAAAAAATTTATGTAAGTCTCTATCTTATTATTATTGTTAATGTAGAAGTTTCTATACAAGATAGTCACTTCATCAGCGCAAGAGTTGGAGTTCTAGGTTAGGTCAGGATTGTGGTGAGTAGGTTTCTCAAGTTCTCAACTGCAAGAGTTTATCGTAGTTCACACCTATTCATATTTCTCGACAAAACCGATGAGTTTATTTGGTGAAGAGTATTTCAGGTTTGGGGACGAGAGATAGACCCTAACATACACAAGATTCCTTATTGGAGCCCCAAAGAAGCAGACAAAAAGTATGTTCTACTGTTTTATCATCTTCTAGACAACACCAACGTCAGCACGTTGAATCATCCGAGAGTCCGCAGAAATAAACTCAAGAAGCTCATACCCACTGAACATGGACTCTGTTTACTTTGAAAATTTCCCAGAATAGAGTAAAACATTCCTGACCTATAATTGTCAAAAAGGACGTCCATTTGATCTATCTACTACTACCTTGAAAAAGCAGTTAACCCTTTCCAATAAAACATAATAAAAAATCCCATTATTTCCATAAATCATTAATACTTCATTAAAAACGGGTTAAATCGATAATTGCTAGTTATTTAAAAGTTAGTTTTCATTGATTGTTGCACCAAACGCGCAATAATTATTTCATTTTTAATTACAGACCAAGGAATTTCCAAGTCGATTGGAAAACGAATGCTAAAAAGCTCATTGGAAATTATTCATCAAAGATGTAATTATTACTCCGAAGAAAATGACATACTCTACTGTGTATATTAGAATATACCGTCTTGTTTTCAATAATAAATTTCACAGTTACAGTTTCGATCTTTCATGATTTTAATTCTTCAGAAAGTGTACAACTGCTTCACAATTAATCGATAATGCTTCAATGGAACTGTACAAAGCATGAATGAGAATCCGAAAAAGGAAAAAAAAATGAAGTGAAGATCTGAAAGGAACCATAAAGCGAATGGAGGAAGAAATGACGGGACTGAGGATTGCCATGAAAAACATGGCTAGAGCAATGAAGAAAGACAAAGCCGAAGAAAAACATAGAAAGCAAAATCTCTCCAAGAAGTAGGGAAGCCGAGGAGAGCCAACGAAGAAGAAATGATGGACGAAGTCATCAAAGAAAACAAGAAGATGCACCGACCACCTCCGGTCATCCTACAGATCATCCAACATAGGGATCAGAACAAACAAGTGGATCCACTCTGTAAGGTCCTTTTTAGTTGCAATTCGTCGACTAAAGACTTGCCCTTTATAGAGGCAGCGAAAAAAAAAACAGTACAGAAGATAAGAATCAAGAGAAAAGACCACTGAAGAAATAACCACCGAGGCTACACTGACAAAGAAGCTCGATTCCATCCAACTGGCATTCGACTAGGGATGAGATAAACATGAAAGTCGGCGGTGATGGACTATTGGATGAAATAAGGTGGAAGTTCTCCCCGGGATGCATTGCGCGAAGAGGGTCAGGCTGCTCCCACCATATAACAACATCTTAACAAGTAGTTCAACTATTCCTCTACGTTTCCCTATATTCATAAGGTCTTTTTTCTTTCACTAAGAGCACAAAAGGCTTAGAGACTGAGGTACCCAGGCCTCGAAGGCCCATAACTGTTAGAGCATTTCAATATTGTGTCCAAATTTCACAGTTTCCCTGCGGTTTTCTACTAATTCAAGGCACAAACAACATTCTTCCATCACTATCAACTTATTTCATTTGAACCATGAACGAGTCCATTATTATTCTTATATTTTTAATTAAGTACGTTGTTTTTTTAAAATACCACGTTGTACAGTATCGTATCGAGGTAAATATATTACACGTTAGTGATATTAAAAATAATAATTAACTAGTTGGAAATACGAGTTAAATGCAAATCTACCGGTATAACATACATGCAAGGGGGTTGCTTGGCTGTTATTAAAGAAATGTGATGAGCTTCTAATTATATGTTCTTTGTTAATAAATAATATGAGTCGAGCGGTGTAACATAGACTTCTCGAATAGAACGAGAATTGTACTGAATATTTATGGTTTTTGCACCTTAATTTTTTTATGGGAACTGTTTTCTTTTCGCTGAGTATATTAAATATTACAGAAACTGATTTATTTGAAAAAAAAATTGATGAAGTTAAATTACATCTTGTGACGCATGGAACTGTGAATAATTCCTGGAAGCTGTAATGGAAACTGAACAGAAAGGCGCTCTACAATACTTGTAGCGAGGAAGCTCCCTAACTTTATATCGGAGCTAATGAAACAAGCTCTGGAGAAATGGTGGTACTTAATGGTTGAACCTGCAAACTCTCAAGCCCCTGGATGTGAAACTAGCCTTGAACTAACACTCGTACTGGAGACACGTGCCAAAACAGAAACACAGCAAATTCCTGATCAAAAAGCACTCGGAGATGGTTGCCAAAAGAAGATCAAAGAAAAGTTGAACTGGAGATATCGAAACTTCAGTGGTTCACCTGTCTTTGCATGACGCATGCAATCAGTAGCAGCCCGACTGCGACAATAGAAGCCATCCTCTGAAGGTTACGTCGAAAGCGAGAATGACTACATACAGGAATGCAATGGGAACTGATACGAAGGAACCAATTCGCAAGGTAACATCCAGACTGGTAGAAGAATGCCAGAAAGAACTAAATGAACTAGCAGAACACATTAAAGTGAGATTAGTGTGGGTTCCGGGACATAACGGTATTTCTGGAAATGAACAAGTTCAGCAACAGCATATGTTGGACCAGAACCAGCTCTTGGGACCAC
>CAJUYI010006559.1:0-13548 GCA_910591695.1 Galerucella pusilla
ATGATGTCTGTATGACATTTGAATACAAAGACCTGTTGATTTATTTTAATTTACTGTTCTGCAGAGTGTTAAAGAGGAGGTCTTTTTTGCTAATAATTGGCCATATCTTTGTAAAACACCCTTATAATATATTAGAGTGCTATATTTTTGTAACGCTCTCGGTGAGATCTTTTCGATTTTTGAACAAAATATAGTACGTTCCATTTAAAAAAATGTAAGTTTGTGCTGCTACGTGGTTTTGGAACACCCTGTAGAATCGAAAGTATTTTCAAAATGTGCCCTCAAAAACTGTATTAGCTCACACAAAATGATAAAGTTCTATCTCTCACCACAACGATGTAATCCTCCGATGTCAGAAGATTGCCCCACCCTGTATATGGTGTGTTATGTAACAGACTTCAGCCCTAGTCTATATTTGGTAGTTACTTGATTCAATTCAATTTTGAGTATCTGGCAAATCAAAGAAGAACCTTCCTTGCTGTTTATAATTTTTATACTGTGCTTGAGGTAATTATGCATAATATTTTCATTGTTTAGGGGATTTAAGTAAGCAAGATAGACAGAAAATTATGACAATTTGCACAATAGATGTACATTCGAGAGACGTAGTTGGTAAATTGATCCAATCGAAGGTAGAGAGCGCTTTAGCATTCCAATGGGTATCTCAGCTAAGACACAGATGGTGCGAGAAATCAAAGGAGTGCTACGCAAACATATGCGATGCTCAGTTCAGATACAGCTATGAATATTTAGGAAATACCCCAAGACTTGTTATTACCCCTTTGACGGATCGCTGCTACATCACATTGACACAGGTGAGCTAATTTGGTGGAGTTTTGAATAAATTGAATTTCACCAATTTAAAAACCTAATAGAAATGCTTCTAACATTTATTGACCATTCGACACAGTATAATAAAGAAAAATGTGGAGATGCAAATACCTTGGAAAATAAAAGGGGGTTTCATAAGCACATACGAGAAAGTGAGAGCTAAAGTCCAAATAGCAGGAGAGATTTTAATGATGAAAGTGATGAAACAGGGGGATAGCTTGAGACAAAATAACGGTGATAGGAGATAAGAAAGGAAAAACTCCAGATGAAATGAACAGATTAACAAGACACAAATGGAAGAAAGCATTCCTGAGCGAAAAGGAAGTTAGGAACGCTGTCAGCAAGGTGGACAAAGCCAAGACAATATGTGTGAAGTGTAGAGGCCGGATATGAGGAGGACTTTTTGAGGACGTATAGGTTAAATGCTCCGAATAAATATTATAACTTATCAACTCAATCTTCACAATTTTGTGCCTCTCACCCACCAGTAGATGCTGAAACAATGAAAATACTTAGTAAATTGTCGTTTTTATTTTACAGTCACTTCACCTAATTATGGGTGGTGGTCCCGCTGGACCTGCAGGCACAGGTAAAACAGAAACAACGAAAGATTTAGGACGTGCTCTAGGAATAATGGTTTATGTCTTCAATTGTTCCGAGCAAATGGACTACAAGGTAACTTTAACCTAAATCACCATTGCTTTTGTTTCCTATTCATAAAGTATTAGTATCTTTACTTTCAGGGGAGAACATTTACCGATACCTAAATACCTAAAAGATCTATTGTGATAACTTCCATTACTTAATTCCTAAAAAACGTCTCAGAGACCATTATTTCCTTCAAACCCATCCATCGAAGGTGTTCCTCTTCAATATCTTTTATCCACTTCCCTGTGATTCTGTGTTCTTTGTTCCTCACTGTCCTGACATTTTAGCGATGTACATTAAGATCTAGTAAGGTTAAAACGATCAAAACTACGACCAAGCAAGATCAAATGAGCGCCACAGTGAAACAGCTCTAATAGTTTTGACAGGTGCCCTAATAGAACACTCAGGTAGCATCATGGTCCTATTACAACACCTGTCAATTTGATTCATTTGATTGTCTCAACCCTACTCTACCTTTCTAGTGGTCCATGATACCAGACATACTGTTTCTTTTGATTCAAAAATAACCATTTAAAAAATTCATTTCCCAAATTAATTAAATTTGCAATACTCGTCCAGTTTTTCTTCTTGATTTATTGATTTGTTTTTTTTGCAGTCTTGTGGCAATATCTACAAGGGTTTAGCTCAGACAGGAGCTTGGGGATGCTTTGACGAATTCAATAGAATTTCGGTGGAGGTACTATCAGTAGTAGCAGTTCAAGTTAAGTCAGTTTTGGATGCAATCAAAAACAAAAAGATCACGTTTGATTTCATGGGAGATCCCATTCAGCTGGTACCCACTGTTGGGATATTTATTACAATGAATCCAGGATATGCTGGAAGAACTGAGTTACCTGAAAATTTAAAAGCTCTTTTTAGGTACGTGTGATTGTTAGTGTTTCCAAAAACTCTTAATAAGTACTTAGCTTAAATAGTTGTTCATGATTTTTTTTTATTTTTAGACCCTGCGCTATGGTTGTTCCAGACTTTGAATTGATTTGCGAAATTATGTTGGTAGCAGAAGGTTTCCAAGAAGCTAAAATACTGGCAAGAAAATTTATAACACTCTATACATTGTGTAAGGAGTTGTTATCAAAACAAGATCACTACGATTGGGGCTTGAGAGCAATTAAATCTGTGCTAGTTGTGGCTGGATCTTTGAAGGTTTGTATTATTATTTATAATATTTATGACTCAATGGTAGTGGGTTATATACGGTGGGTATGGTGGTTGTTTAATGATGGGAAAAGGTAAGAAGTTTCGGCTCACGTAACAATCGAGAATCTCTTTCTTTTGTAACATCTTCAACTTCAATTTTTCTAAAAGTTCAGTGCTTACGTTGAGAGTTAGCACTTGAATAAGCAGCAGGAGGTGAAGCTCCACGGCAATATGCTTGAAACTTCTTAAATAAGATCTCTTTTTTCAATTCGTACTTCAGAAGGATATTTATGTTTCAGAGAGGTGATCCTGGTAGACCAGAGGAAGAAGTGCTGATGAGAGCTTTAAGGGACTTCAATATTCCTAAAATAGTGACTGATGATACTCCCGTATTTATGGGTTTGATCGGAGATCTATTTCCAGCTTTAGAGGTACCTAGAAAAAGAGATGCCGACTTTGAACGGACCGTTAAACAGGCTGCCATAGATTTAAAATTACAGCCTGAAGACAACTTTATATTGAAGGTTTTATTCCTAATATATTATTATCATTTTTCAAGCAATTTGAGATTTCTGTGTTGCGGTTTCAGTCCATTTTTGTTTCCTTTTATGCAAATTATTTCATTAAAGTTTGGCTAAATTTAATATGTGATGAAATTTGTCCAAATAAGAATTGGTACTCCAGAATTGTGTTTATTATTATCTAGGTTGTACAATTAGAAGAGCTCTTGGAAGTTCGACATTCTGTATTCATCGTTGGCAATGCAGGTACAGGAAAAACAGAAGTTTGGAAAACGCTCTTTAAAACATACGGAAATATGAAGAGAAAACCTGTATTCAATGATTTAAATCCTAAAGCTGTAACCAATGACGAGCTGTTCGGCATTATCAACCCAGCTACAAGAGAATGGAAAGATGGTAGGTTTCTTAGGAAGTTCTTAATTGTGAATTTTACAATTTTCATATTTTTCTCCTTCCAGGTTTGCTATCAGTACTAATGAGAGATCAAGCGAACTTATCCGGGGACAATCCCAAATGGATAATCTTGGATGGTGATATAGATCCCATGTGGATTGAATCCTTGAATACTGTAATGGATGACAACAAAGTACTTACACTAGCTAGTAATGAGAGAATAGCCTTAACACCAGTTATGAGATTACTGTTTGAAATATCGAATTTAAGAACAGCTACTCCTGCTACAGTATCAAGAGCTGGAATACTTTACATAAATCCTCAGGATCTTGGTTGGAATCCGTGAGTAACAGATTCATATATAAAAAATAGACATCATATTTTAGAAAAGCTATCAGATTTAAATCATTGTATGGTTAGTTTTGATGAAGTCTCAGTACAAATGCACCGGTCAAAAAAAACAATAGAACTAATCAAATCAAAATTAGAAATTGATCAGAAACTCACAGAAAGGACCCAATTAAGCGATATTTGAATTTTATTGATAGTTCGATTCAATGACGATATCAATAAACAGAAATTTGGTCTTGTCTTCTTGCCTCTCAACAATTTTATTAAAAATTTACCTACATGGAACATTTTGAAGCCCAAATAGTAAATAATAAAAAAAAAAACCAATTCACAAAGGAGAGAACTTCTCCACAAGCAGTTTTAAATAACAATAATAAAGTATTTTATATTTGGCTTGTATATTAATTTATAATAGTGAATATGATATCAAAAATTACTAATAATAGGAAATAAACCAGTTTCCATTGGAAATTACTCCCAAATTTTAAAATAAAATTCAAATTTCAACGCACTTTCCGACCACAACCCGAGGATTTCTGAACGCTACCGATAATACGTGTGATGTCATATCTCTTGTGTTTACTTATGTCAATATGGCCGGTATTGCATTAGGTTATGTGTAGTTGTGTGTTTATATTGTATTTTAATCAACTATTAATTGCTCCATCGACGTGAAAATATCATTTATATGTTTATTTGAGACCATTGCGTGTTTGTGTGTGATTTTTTTTATTCCTAAAAGTCGACGTAAAGTGGAAAGTGGACATGAATATTCGATATTTCCGAGGATATTTTAAACTTTTTGGAAGAATATATTTTATTTATTAGTCCAGTGTTCAGTGACGATTCTTTCATATTTTGTGAGTAAAGATATGGCTAGCAAAGGTTTTGTAAAAGCACAAACTGATAACTTGCCCAAAGTAGACTCATTTATGCTGCTTGAATTTATGAAGTCAAACAGCTGCTTTAATGCAGAGGAAATAAGAAGAGTTAAAGCATTATCGTAAGTACGATTTAGACTATGTTTTATTTATATAATATATACCAACCATATTTCGATGTGTGGTCGTAAGAAGATGATGTTTTTATGGTTGATTCCTAGACATATAGGTACATAACCTCAAACTATTTAGGAAGAAAAATTACCAGTAAGTATAGAAGTAGGTAGTCACATTAAAATGGTCTTCACAAACAAAAGTAATGCCCTTCTCTCAAGTGTATTTTTGCTTGCGCCACCAGGTGAAGTAACAAATATTTTGCCTGGTGTTTTAATAGACGTTGATTTACACACGTTCCAGTGCAATGCAATACCTGGAATACAGTTTTTTTTTCGGCTTTATCCATTTTTAAAGCTTTCAGAAACAAATTAGGTCAAATTAGGTGATAAACGAATAAGAACGTAAACAAATGACGTCACACCATGGGTCAGCCATCTTTATGAAGTAAAGCGCGTTTTGTCGGACTTTCAAATTTTATGATTTTTAAAGCTGTTTTAAAAGTGAAGTTTATATTTATTTGAAAAAATAGGCATACAAGGTGCTACAAATTTAAAGGAAACTCCCCAGCTATGGTTGTATCTGCTGCTTAACTTTTAAAGATTTTCAATTCAATATTTTAAAACTTGCAATACACATGTTTTTTTACATCATTTATTCACCATTGGTTGAATGACGTCAGTCTCCACTGCAACGACATGTTATAGTCATCAGTGGCACATAAAAAAACGCAGTTGTTGTTGTTCAAATCATCTGACCACTGACAATCTTTTTCTGAGTTGATTGTGGTTGTTAGCAAAAATTTACGAAATGAATGAAGATAATTTGAAAAGTGTTGTAGTTATTTTAGCCTCTAGATCTCGGAGTAGCAGTTCATCTGATAGTTGCACTTGAAATTTTTTAAATTTCTGACGCTGTTAATAGTGCCGTCAATACCTTGTTACCACATTTTTAATGTATTTCTATTAATTCGTTCATTTCTTTGACCGCTTCGAAAAGTCGTTAGTTTTTTGAGGTTAAGCTGTCATTTTGTAAACCACCAAATTTATCCACCCCCTCGATACAACGGTGGAGTGGTTTGCAATTTTGGTTGATGCAACAGTAATAAATGAACGCGTCATTTCTTCAATCTACAATCCACTAATGAATATAAAAACTCAGTTGGTCGACCGGTGAATAAAAGAACGTGCCTTAGTATTCTCATGAAAAGTATATCTGTTAAGCACCCTATCAAGTAGATTTTTTACCATTTGTTTTTAATTTTGTCCTAAAACTAAACCGAACTGAAGTTAAAATATGCCTCAAATAAAACTTTCAAAATCATCTGGTATTGATAAAATATTTACGTCGCCATAGATACCAGTTTTCACTTCCTAGGTAACGAAATTGTGATTTGATCGATATTTAGTTTAGAAGTTTTGACTTTACATCTCTCCAAACTTAAGTTAATCAAATAGTGAATCAAAATGCCTCCAAAAAAAGGCGGGGGTCCAAAAATTATAGATGGAGTCGACACGACGTCCATGACTCGAGAACAACTAGAAGCCTTCGCTCAAAGGATCAAAGAGGAAAATGATCGTGAAAGGGAAGAGAGAAATTTCTTCCAAATGGAAAGAGATAAAATCCGAACCTTCTGGGAAATAACAAGAAACGAACTTGAAGAAGCTAGAGCACAAGTTAGAAACAAAGATAGAGCTTTGGAAGAAGGTGTGGAAAAAAACGAAGAAGAATTGAGATTTTACAAGCAAAAAGTGAAACATCTCCAGTACGAACATCAAAATAATCTAACAGAATGCAAAGCAGAATCGTTGGTATCTTTAAAGCAAGCCCAAGATGAACACACAGTTCAAGAAAGGGAGTTACTGGAAGATAAAAGAAATTTAAAAGCTTTAATGAGGGAGCAAGAGCTCAGTCATCAAGATCAAATAAAAGCTTTAAAAATGCAAAATAGTGAAGATGTGAGTAAAGCAAGAAGTGAGTTTGAAACAAGAGCCAAAGAAATGGAGATGAAATACGAGAAGAAATACACAGATTTAAGAGCACATCTCAACGATAAACACGCCATGGAAATATCAGAAGTAGAAGAAAGAAAAAACGAACATATTTCCAACTTAATAAAGCACCACGAAAAATCTTTTAACGAAATGAAAAACTACTACAATGATATTACTTTGAACAACTTAGCTCTGATCAGTAGTCTTAAGGATCAAATGGAGATTTTGAGGAAACAAAATGAAAGGATGACCAAACAAGTTGCCGATTTAACTGCTGAAAATAAACGATTGGCAAATCCGTTGAAAGAGGCGCTCGATCAAATCAAAGAGTATAAAAGACAATTGGAGAATTATGAAAGGGACAAACAAGCGTTGGCGAATACTAAAATGATGTTAGCGCAAAAAATGAAGTGTCTTGAGGATCTAAGGTGGTCGTATGATGCGTTGGAATTGAGATTCGAGACTCTTCAAAAAGAGCGAGATGAGTTGCATAATAGATTCGTTCAAGCTGTTTTGGAAGTTCAACAAAAGTCAAGTAAGTACCTTCTAAATTAATTAAATAAATTAGAGTTTTATAACCCCGTTCTCTTGAGAGTAAAAAAGTTGGAAAAATATTGATGGAAGCATCACCCTAAATTATGTAATATCATTAACTGAGGATTATCGTCCTCACTCTCTTATTATTACTATTGGAGTAAGTTGAAGGTTTTTATTTCCAGGTGTTAAGAATCTACTACTTAACAAACGAATTCAAACATTGAGCCAAGTAGCCGAGCACAGAGAAATTATAATAGCCGAATTACAGGGTGTCGCCAAAACACCACCCTTGAGATCAAACCAAAAACTAGAAGAAGTTTTAGCCAAGAAAAATGCCATCATCAGTGATCTCCAATATGAATTAGCTCGTGTTTGTAAAGCTCACGACGACCTTCTAGAAACTTTCGAAGAAAAATTACAACAGTATGGCATATCTAAACATGAGCTTGGTTTCATTCCTTTGAGGATAATTCCTGAAGGACAAGGAGGCTTAGCCACTGGACCAGCTGGATTAGTTACAGAAAATCGATGATTTTATTAGAACTACAATGTTTTGAGAAAATTGACTCTTTTTTTCTTCGATTGGTCGATAAATTCTTTCGGAGGATGCCAAAACGAAGACCTTATTTGAGCTCTTAATTTGAAGATGGGAATCAAGGTTTGGAAGGAATTGAATAATAGAAAAATGATAAACGTCCTTTTTGTATAGCGTTAAATTTACTGTAAAAAGATGAGATGATCCTTGCTATAACTTGATTTGATACAGAGGTACAATATGCCACAGTTAAGAAAATGTTTTCCTATGTTACTTAAATGGGAAATGGAGAATCACGATGCCCTAAATCTCTTAATTAATATCTCAAATTTGGAGGTCTTTGTTTTCACATAATCTGAAATAATTTGCCGACCATTTGAAGGAAAATAAGTCGATTTTTTCAAACATCACAATCTACATCATATTGTATTTCATATCTAAGCTTTTTAAATATATTTTTGTGAAGACTGTTTTTATTAACTGTAACTATAGAAGCACAATATACAGTGCTATTGAAAAGTCCCCTCCCCACCTCGTATCTTTTGAACGGCTACACTTACTTTAATAAAATTTGGAGGGTGAAAATAAAGTGTTGTAAACTTCTCTACGAATGGTAACAGGTCCCGTAATAGTAATAGATGACGTCACAGTGCCACTCTGGCCAATAATTTTAAATAAGAACTAGTGATATCTCGTTTGAAAGGCATTGACATTGGTAACATTGCCATATCAATTTTGCTTGAGTTTAAACTAATTTTGACGGATACATTAAATAAATACCAAAATTATTGAAATAATTTTTTTAAATTCAATTAATCGAATGTGTCAGCTGAAATTGCATTGCATTCTTCAATAATTTTTTTTCACGATTTTCAATTTACGAACAAATAAAAAATTCTAAAAAGCATTTTTTGCTTAAAATGTGCTGCTCTATCTATTAGAATATAAACACTCTCACTCCCAGAGTAAAAGCTCACATCAGCAAAGAGTAGATTTTATTAATTGAGGTATTCCCTATCTACTGCTAGAATTTCAAGATAATTTATGCGTCTTCGAGGAATTCGGAGGTAAAAACCATGGTAGCCTGGATTACTATACATTTCCTTGAAATCTTTTCATTCGCGTAGAAGACGTACCTAACTAATGGGAAGGTGTTTTATCGGCATTGCGAAACCCACTCATTTTGTGTCCCATGGTCGGTAAAAAAATGACCAACTCTTCATTAACAGCACACTAACATCTATTAATTATATAATTTTTAGTTACGTAACAAGTTGGATAGAGACTCGTGAAATACCAGCGGAAAAGACAAACTTAATAATGTTATTCGACAAATACATTCCGGCTTGTTTGGAAAATGTCAGAACAAGATTCAAGAAAATCACTCCGATAGTCGAAACTTCTCATCTTTCGATGTTATGTCATTTGCTAGACTGTATTTTAACACCGCAAAATACACCGATAGAGTGTCCGAAAGAATGGTACGAGCTCTATTTTGTTTTTTGTTGCGTGTGGGCTTTTGGATCGGCAATGTTCCAAGAACAGGTAAGATAGAATATGATTGTCGAAGTATTCTTAAATATCGTTCGAATTGATAGGAATGAAATTTCTAACAAAAAACGTTGTTAAACAGTAATTATTTATTAAGGGAAACTAGTAGCTCGTTTAATCCTATTTCCCGAAAGAATTTTAGCATAACTGCAGCCTTCAACTAAGCTACATATCTCTCTCCAAAAATCTGAATTTCTCCGCAATTCGCCAGTAGGTATGTGGATGGAGGTTTCTTTTTCCATGCCACAAAATCTATATTCTTCTTCCTCCAATATTTTGAGCTTTTTCAGGCGCTCATCCAGGATACGATGTCCCGTTAGTATCCTTGTTAAAATTCTCAGTGTATTTTTACTTTGATTTGTGCATTCATTTGATCTCAACAGGTTGAAGTTACCCAGAAAAATATTACATTGAAGCTGATTGCTCAAAAGGGTGTTTCATTTCCCCTCTTTGCTAGTTCATTTGCTATTTCATTCCCTTCTATTCCAGTGTGTTCTGATATCAATAGTAAGGCTCTAGCCCAGTTAATTCAGTTTTCCTACGAAACTTTGGAACTAATTACACGAGATCTCGGTGTTTTAATGTCTGCATGACTATCAACATTTACATAAATTGGATGTGAGTTGACAGCCTTTTTAAAATTACCCATTTTCTTCAAATAACACGAAAATAATTCAACAAATTCTGTAGTTTTGCTAGAGTGTGTATAAATGAAAAACAATTTTTAATTCCTAACTTGCCTGTAGTCTGTCAACAAAGAGAGTTTTATATAATGTACTATAATTATTTTCAGCCTTGTTACCTAATATTTATTTAAAATAATAAGGCAAGATAAATTGCAACGGCGACTCAATGTGGAGAGCACCTCAGGTGTGAATTCGGAGACCAAACTAATATTAATTCAGGGAGTAGTCTTACCGGTTCGCGGGTAATCCTACTTTATTTAAGTTATTGAAGTTGTATTGAAGTTAATGAGATAATAAATGAAGTTAAGAAACCAAATGAATTTAATAAATTAATAAATCAAGTTAAATGTAATTAAAGTTAATCAACAAAGGTAAGTGGGCGCCACCCTGAATAATATTAGTCGACTTGTTTTTCACCTCACCACTCTCTATCAACAAACCTGGAAATGTTGGAAGGGAAGGAATATGAACAACGTTGTTAAATTTACAAGTTGTATAATGATTAAAAAAAATATCACAGGAAAATATAAAAAAAAATGATGGTTTTCTTTGTGTTGAAGCACGTTGGTTTTAAAATTAGTTCACTGGTTACTTCCCTTGAATTTCCACGTGTCTGATGGCAGGTACAAAGTTCCAGACTGTTTTGTGGTCTCAGGTATGCCTCAGGTAACTCAGGTAACTTCAGGTACAAATTCTCAGGCAAGTCCCGGAACTTAGTAAGTCTCAGGTACTAAGTAAGTCTCAGGTAACTCAGGTAACTTCAGGTACTCAGTAAGTGCTAAGAAAGATACATTGTATCAGAAATAGTTACAATCTTTTTCATGTAAAATTCAGGATATCTGCAGTAATTCGTTTTTACAAGTGTTTAAGAAATTCATTTGAGAACGTGGTTCATAAAAAAATATATATCCTGTATTTTACTATGAAAAAAACAAAAGAAGCAATGAAGAAATGTGATATGGTATTATTAATTATTAAGGAAATCTTATTTATTTCCATTCATCAAAGAAATCAAAGAAACAATATCTAAATAATATAAAAACTCAATTTTATTACTTATTTCAATCACAGAAGGTGATAAAAAAAAATGTAATGAAAAAATGTAATCCGGAAATAATATAAGAAATAATATTCTAAGTTGGTATTTAGATTGAATTAATTAGTTAACTAAATATACATATTTTAAAGACTTCAACTATATACATGTGAACCTTTTATCACCTGTATAAGAAAAACTAGAGAAAGAAAAAGAACAAGATAAAAAAAATATCATTGTATGTGTGTATCTGGCGCTTATCACTAGAAGGGAAAAATATAAAAGCGAAAATCATAAGAGGAAAAGCATAGACTTAATTGCAACTTACCATTCACATTGAATGCACTTTAGGAAAGATAAAGTTTGATGTAAATCTCTCACAACAATTAAAAATTCTTGACCTTATCGGTTCATGGTTCACAGGAGAAGGAAAGCTTATTTTTACTACTCGCTATTAAATTGAACCATGCGATGAGCAATCGACATACGTTACATATTTCTCTCCTGTTCACATGCTCCGCTTCGAGAAAGAATTTAAATATTCGTAGTGTGTTCTTAATTTCTTTCTCTGTATAGGAGAGATGAATTGGAAGATTTGACCAATATCAGTGTATACTGAACCTCACCAACGTAGATTATTCGTCGCACATTAAATGTAAAAATTTTGCCTTCGAGCGATGATCGGTGCTACAGGTTTTCGACGAGAATCACATGTTGATAAGAAAAAAGGACTGGCTACTCGCCGTCCGGTAGATATTTAAATATGACAATGATAGTGGTCAAATATAACGTTACAGCCTCTCTATCATATCCCAAGTTTTAAGTACGAACACCCATTATATTTATATTTCAGAACTTGTTATTGATTCAAATGACAGACCGAAGATTTTTTTCATTTCAGGCAACCGATTATAGAGTGGAATTCACAAAATGGTGGGTGAATGAATTCAAAACAGTGAAATTTCCCACTGGTGGAACAATTTTCGATTACTTCTTAGACCACGAAACAAAACAGTTTGTTCCGTGGACTGAAAGTCTTGGAAAATTTGAATTAGATCCAGACGTACCCCTACAGGTGAATATCATAACCATTGAACAAATTATTATACCTTTCCTTTATTTGTACAACAAAGCTTATAATTTCAAGTCTAATTGGTCTGCTGCATATTTGGTGCCGTTGTTCATAGTACTAAAGTCGGTTTACTTCCAAGAAAAACGGCACGTAAATAAAATCACGTGCATATTGAATGACCGAGGCAAGTATAGATAAGATTGAACAGGGACGTATTGAGAAAGTGAGCTATATTGTATCCACGCAATTAATAATAATCACTAATAAACAAATATTAATAATTTTCATCAGAAATAACACAACTCTAACAATTCGAAATGCAAATAATACTAACAGTCAGCATGTAAAAACTTCTGTTCCCCTACTGTTAACATTTCAAATCGAGCTCCAGCTTGGAATAGATCCCGAGTGGTCTTGGGTATAGGGTATGAGTGGGTCCGTTCGAACCTCCACAGTTACTCGCGAGTCTATTATAACCAAATAAATTTTCAAGTGTGAGGGCGAGAGAGATCCTGCCAAACGCAAGGAATCTGATTGAGGTCACTGCAAGCAGTATGTATGCAAGAATATTGGGATGACATTCACTAAGACCTAGAAGATCTTTTGTGCCCCTTTCATTCCACCTAGTTCCTGATGAAATTCTCAAAGACCCTTTTCCGGAGTAATATTAGGATTTTTGCACGCTCAATTTTGTAACTGTCCCTCTTCTATCCAGTGGTCTCCTAGGTGTTGAGCCCTAGGATTCTGAATTGCTGTTAAGACTCTTATGTCCGATTTCACCAACCAATTCCTAAAGTTAGGTAATACCTAAAACAGATTTTGGAATGACAAAATAGAATTTACGTTTCACTATGCGCCAAGAAACGCCTAAACATGATAGAAAATACCCAATATTGTTACTCTCAAGTAATTCTTAGCGCGTGGTAAAACGAAAATTTTACTTAACATATCCAAAATCTGATTTAGGTATTACCTAACTTTAGAAAATGGTTGGTGAAATTGGGCATTAGTGCAGTTTAACTTTAACTTTTGCATTCATTTGATGTAAACAACTTGTAGTGAGCCTCACTAGGTCTTTCCATATAATACATTTGGACTGTCTGGCAGTGAAATACTCTTCCCAGCAATTTTGGAGAACTATATCTCTACTGAAAGGTTTCTCTTACGTATGACAAAGTTGGAAAAACTTTTGCTCTCCGTTCAAATAGTATATTTGGTGATAATTTGTTTGTTTGTTATT
>CAJUYI010006560.1:0-13545 GCA_910591695.1 Galerucella pusilla
ACACACACAAACACGACATCAAAAAATAATAACATTGTGGACTAATTAGACGAAATAGTCGTGTCGTCACGAAAATTTTCAACAATGGAATTACCATTATGCTATTGTGATCCGCGCAATATACACAAAAGGGTGTTGAGAAAATTATTTTTGAACATTCTCAGGCGGAAAAAGCGGATGAAGTTCGATTGTTTATTAAAACAAATTACACCTTAAGCACTAGTACCAATATCCAGTAATTATTCATGTCCTTTTAAACGGAATAATTTGCATCCTTTCCTTTAATAGAAATTCTTGTAACTCATGGGCGCAACTAGCATGAGGTTTTTGGGGGGGCTGAAGCCAAAACTAGAAGGGTAGAAAAAAACTTTTGATTGCACCTGCGGCCGGCTGCTCTGACCTGCACCGATTAACGGTTTGAATTTTTGTTGTATTTTGTTTTGCCTTTATTGTAATTTTTTAAACTTCATCATGTATTTTTAATTTAACATTTAGGTACTTTTGGGGGTTGGCCGGTTGGGGGGGCTTTGCGGTTCTTTAGAAAGTAAGGAGGGTGAGTGTAGGCTCACAGCACTTAGGCCACATGTGACCCATTGTACATCCTCCCGGAGGAGTTGTCCTAGGTCATCGTCCATCCTGTCCTTCCCAAGAAGGTGGACAGGTCACTTGGAGACATCTTCTTTATATCGGAGGTGTGGGCAAAGACTCACCAAACACACACTCTCTTATTGACGATAATTCCGGACACTGCATAAGACATGCCTGACAGTTTCATCTTCCTGTTCACACATTCTGCAGAGAGGTGTGTCCACTAGCCCCATAGTATGGAGGTGTTTCCTTAGTTGATAGTGGCCAGTCAGAAATCCTACTGTTAAACGTAGGTTTTTCCTGATCATCGCCAAATATTTCTTCGACTCCAGCTTCCCAGGGTCGCCCAGAATGATCCTGGCAAGACTGCATCCTTTGGTTCCATCCCATCTCTTAAGGGATTGAGTATGGGTGTAACGTTTGGCTAGTTACGCAATTGTCGAAGTCGTTAGGCCGTAGGTGTCACTGGGTCCTAACATTTTTAGTCCAGCCGCGTACCTGGCAATGCGATTTTCTTTACTCCTGTCGTGCCTTTAACCCACCAAAGGATAATATTGTTATTTGCCGAGGCGTTAGCTAAATCTTGGTGACACTCTAGTACTAGCCCCGATATAACACGTTGTCTGTTTAAGGCTAATAGGGCTTGTCTAGTATCAGTGCAGATAGTTATGTTTTTGCCAGAAATTCCTTTTCTGATTAGTTTTTTTGTGGCAATAGGGTACAAGCATAAATTTTGCTATTGGTGGGAATTGACGCTTTATCAGGTCTCCTAACACCTTGCATGCCTATTTTTCCAAAAAAATATAAACTTTACTTTAAAACGCGCTTTACGTCATAAAGATGGCTGCCTCAAGGTGTGACGTCATTTGTTTATGTTCTTATTCGTGTATCACGCTCTGAGTTCTTGTGACCTAATTTGTTTCTGAAAGCTTTAAAAATGGATAAAGCCGAAAAAAACTTTGTATTCCAATTATTGCATTGTTCCAGTGTGTAAATCAACGTCTATTAAAACTCCAGACAAAATATTTGTTACTTTACCTGGTGGCGCAAGCAAAAATACACTCAAGAGAAGGGCATTACTTTTGTTTGTGAAGACCATTTTAATGTAAGTACCTACTTCTAAGCTGGTAATTTTTATTCTTTAATAGTTTGAGGTAATCTACCTATATGTCTAGGAATCAACCATAAAAACATCATTTTTTACGACCACACATCGAAATATGGTTGGTATATATTATATAAATAAAACATAGTTTAAATCGTACTTACGATAATGCTTTAACTCATCTTATTTCCTCTGCATTAAAGCAGCTGTTTGACTTCATAAATTCAAGCAGCATAAATGAGGCAAGTTATCAGTTTGTGCTTTTACAAAACCTTCGCTAGCCATATCTTTACTCACAAAATATGAAAGAATCGTCACTGAACACTGAACTAGTAAATAAAATATATTCTTCTAAAAGTTTTAAAATATCCTCGGAAATATCGAATATTTATGTCCACTTTCCACTTTACGTTGACTTTTAGAAATAAAAAAAAGCACACACGAATGGTCTCAAACAAACATATAAATGATATGTTTACGTCGATGAAGCAATTAATAGTTGATTAAAATACAATATAAACACACAACTACACATAACCTAATGCAATACCGGCCATATTGACATAAGTAAATACAAGAGATATGACATCACTCGTATCATCGGTAGCGTTCGGAAATCCTCGGGTTGTGGTCGGAAAGTGCATTGAAATTTGAATTTTATTTTAAAATTTGGGAGTAATTTCCAATGAAAACTGGTTTATTTCCTATTATGAGTAATTTTTGATATCATATTTACTATTATAGGGCCACTTAATTCTTAGGCTTAGTGCTCTGCAGTAAACTCCACATCCTTGGTCTTTTTTCGTTTTTGAGCCATCTGTATATATGCGTATTGCATTTGCAGCATCTGACTCTGTGTTCTGTTTTATTTGTATTTTGTAGGGTTTATAAAACACAAACCTTGGTTCAATTGCATCATTGGTTTAGAGGGGCTTAGAACCCCCAAGTTGCGCTCATGTTGTAACTGTACAAGTAATTAAAACTAACTTTTGAATTCGGTTTACGAGGAAGAGACGCTGGATATTGAGAATTTCTGTGGTGTACCTACTTGTTAGATCTCATCATCATTAATTATTACTTTTTGTTCTGTTACAAGATTGAAAATCTCAATTATATTATACGATTATAATTATAGGGTAATTTAAGTAATTAATCAGAAATCTTTGATATAGGAAAATCAATGGAATATAAACATTAATTCTTTGTTAATTGTATAAAGTCTATTGGAAAAGTATAATACGCGATTGAGAGTAAAAAAATGTACAATAGATCTAACGATAAATTTAATGGTCATCATTATACAAGAGAAAGTTTAAATAAATTTTATAGAGATTACCAGAAGTGATTATATCGGTAAAAATACGGATATAGATGGTAGACGACGAGCTTGCACTATCTACACTATCTGTATAAATAGATATACAATATGTCCCCCTAAGATGGAATCACATGGAATAGTTATTTTCCTAACAAGTGCGGAAAGTGATACTTTCCCGCAAGCGACTGCAGTTGACCCGACCGACGCGGTTATACTTTACTTTACACTTTACGCATGAGTTAGGAACATTATTTTTTCTACAACCGTATATACAAAAAAGTATATCAATACAAAACTTTAACCAAAAACTATTCATCATTATAAATATTAATATTAAAAACACAATTTGTTGCATTCTGTAAATAACTTAAAATTTGCCGGTCCAGTGGAGTTATTTGGTGTTAACTGGTAAGTAGATGAGGTCGATGAGGATGGCATCGGTTGCAGGTCACATAAAGATGACGATGAAGGTTACGGCAACGGTTTCAAGTCATTTGTAGATGAAAGAATTTTATTTGATATATTTTTCTTATATCAAACCCGGGTATTTGATAGTTGTTTTGTGACACTACTTTAAAGAATGTACAGGATTATATCAAAATATCTTCATTATTTTATATTTTCAAAAAATTTAAAATGCAACAAAAAACTAGAAAAGATGTAGATTTCATTTGATGGACTATTTCGTAAATATTTATTTAACTGTTGTAACAGGCACTGGTGCGGGATAGTGACACTTTCAAAACTAAAATGCGCGCGGAAAAGTGGGTTATAACGCAGGGTCGTAGAAAAAACTTTTTTCCTATTAATTTTAGAAAGAAAAGTTATTCTTCATAAAAAGTTCTGCATTATCTAAAACCTAGAATAAAATCATCAAATATCAAATTTTTTTAGTCGTATGCGAGGTTTGTTAAAAAAAATATTAGTTTCACTCAAGAGTGAAGTACCTTTAAATTTGACAATTTGACAAAAAATTGACAGGTGCAGAATGTTTTATTAAAAATTCTAGGTGAACCACCTCAATATCAAAAAAAAATTGCTTGTCTGGTTAAGGAAAGTCATAGTAATTGGTGACATGTCAAAAACTGCTTTATTGTAAAAAGGATTCGTTAAAAAGTAATGGAAAGTTCATCTTCCAGAAATGTCAAGATCTCAATGTTTTAAATAGAACCAGCATTTTGTTTTCTGTATTAAAATTATTTATATTTACATTATAACTGTACAATAGTTTATAATGTACTCCGCCGCGCTTCAGATAATAGAGTCGCGCGGATGCGAAACACATACTTAGTTTACCGAATTTTTTCCGGACAAACCATTCGTCGGACGAGAGAAATGCAAAAAACCTTTTTTGTTACAATCCCCCTACACGGTGGTATTTTTTATTTTTCTCTACCTTCCTCCCAGCGCGAAATATTGAAAAATTTCGAAAAAAAAAAAGTTTTTCGATTTTTTTTTTCTAATTTGGGAAATCGATATACTGGTGACTTTTTTAATATTATCTAATCTACATACTTTAAGGTACTTATGAAAAGAGAAATCAGTTGTACTGCTAATTACTTGTAGTTGTTACCCCTATCGTCTGGCCTATAATAAAGAATGTTACGCGTTACTTTATGAGCACACACAAAACACTATTGTATTTTTTTCCACCCTGTACCAATTGGAATCAACATGCGATTATTTTTGGAATCAGCTCAGCTAGAGTAATCCGAAAATTGAAACGAAATAGGGGTGTTCCATTTAAAAAAATGACGGTTACGTCATTACTCGAAAGTAATTCACCCTGTATATTAGAATATGATTTTAAAATACGGTAAATTAAAATCAAAAATCGACGTGTTTCAGGATTATTCTTTAAAATGGCCTGTTTAGCTAAAAATGAATTTGTTCCATACTTTGGGGACACAGTGTATATATTTTTTGACTTCACAGGATATTGTAGGGTAACTTTTAAAATCCCTTTGTAGGTCACCTATTTTAATTTGAAATATCTCCAGACTTTGCTACTTTACTACGAATATTTTTTTCACAACAGAATATAACTTTATAAAATTAAGTTTCTATTTATTCCTGTGATGTACGACAACCCCAAAGCATAAAGTTTTCATATCCAATTTTCTAACAAGAGAAATGAAATTTCTCAACAAAGTAAAATTGAAATTGAAAGGGCGCTGATTGACAGTTCAATATCAGCGAATTTAAAAAATATTTTCATGAAAAGTCACGTAAAGAAGCAACATAAATTCAGAAGGAAAACCTTTTCGACTATCATAAATTAATTATATATTCTTGGTTTTTTTTCATAATTTGTACAAATATTTGCAACTATTCAAAAGGTTTACTTAAAAATTTGTTAATTGTTTCGAAAATTAGCCTTGCTCATTTGAAAATCAATAATAACCCATTATATTGACGTCCATACGAATCATATCAAATCAATAACAATTTGTGAGTTTACGCAAGCAACGATTAGCATTGAAATAATTTACCTTGTCTATTATCACCAACAATACCTTGACTGGTATTGAAATCGATTGTACATATTTATATTTTTCTTATTATGAAGTTCACGAACGAATATAACTACCCAGAAAGCCGACTACAATACCGGGTGTCCCAAGTTATCAAAATTATTTCCTGCAGAATCCTTGCAAGCTGCAAAACGTGTTAAAAGTGTTGTTGTGCTGGCCCCCTGAATCATAACTGGCGTAATGCTACGCTACGAGATGTTTCAAAATGCGTTCTTTAAGATCCTCTAAGTCATAAAATACTTCAACCTAGAATTGTATTTTTGGAACTTTAGTTCTTTACGTCAGGTTATGTTTGAGCGACCGGGGGTCGCGACGCAAAATATCTGACCGTTACGTTACGTTATGTTACGTTGCTTCGTTATATGTCCCTTGCTTGCGTGCTTGTGCTCTCTCCTTAATCTCTCTCTCTCTCTCTCGTTTACGAAGCAGCGATTCATATGCTTCGGCCGGGAATCGAACCCGGGCCGCCCGCGCGGAAGGCGAGCATTCTACCACTAAACCACCGATGCTATATTAACATTCTATGCAAAGCTGGTATTCTCCGTGCAGGTGATCTACTTGAATTTGTTCGGATAAATTTTTACTATTATTTCCATAATTTTATTTGCGCGATTGATCTTTTTTGTTTATTTACAGCATTGGTTGTCATGAGGGTAGGTTGTGTTTACTGGTTTCTAAGTTTAACACTTCGGTAAGTGATTTACTTACTGTTCAGACGTCGAAAAGTAATAAATAGCATAAAAAAAATTTCACCAAAATGCAAAATATATTTTAAACTGATCGAGAAGTATAAATGTCACTTTTGACATTTCGTTCATTTCGAAGAAATTTAAATTATTTTATTCGGAATTTATTTCAATACTATCGCGCAAAGAATGGTATAAGCATCTCGAACGTTAAGGGTAATTACAACGTTTGCATGTAGATTCCTCTCGTAAAATTGGACAAAATGATATGATGATTAAGGGGTCTAGCACATTTACTTTTCGAAATACGGTGTTGAAATTTTGAAAACTTGAATGTTTCAATTCGATAACTTTAAAATGGTTGGATAAATTGATTTGACATTTGGCAGGTTGTGTTTGAATGTAAAAGGGCATATTTTGATAGAAATAGTAGTTTGTGCAACTAGTGTGGATATGATTGCCATATCGCACGAGGACGAAGTTTGAGCACGACACCCTAGTCGGAGTGCTCAATCGTTCAAGTGCGATATGGACAATCCACACGAGCCGAACAGCATATTTTTTCTCACTTAAGAAAAAATCTAGAAAATAAAAAATTTCTATAAACTGTAATATAACTTCAAAATTGAAAATTTAACAATTCAATTTTATGTTAAAAAAAACTTCTTCACGGGGAATCGAACCCGGGACTACCGCGTGAGAGTCTGGTTTGCTTACTACTCGACCACTGAGGATTATGCAAATTGTTTATCTATAACGTCAGATGTATTAGATAATTTTTGCTTAAAAGGAACTAAAGTTCCTACCGTGTGTCCCGCGACACGTTCTACCTTTTTTTTATTAAATTAAAGCGAATTTAAAAAAATTAAAAGTGCATTTGAACTCATTTTTCAACGACCTTTCCCAATCTGTTATTATTTTTTATAAACGCTTTTTGGTAAAAAAGTTAGCTCGCGTTTGACAGTACAAACGCATCAAATTATTTTCACAATGTAAAACTCAATAATCGTCCAAATCCTCCCAAAATCGAAAAAAAAAAGCGAACAAAAAAATTAGCCATCAACAAAAGTTGCCTGAACAAATTTACAATTTTGCGACCGATATCTTACGCAAATTGGAATTTCCCGTAAATATATTTAAACAAAACCGTGGTGTACAAAGAGGGAAAGGAGGAATAGAGGACGAATATGTCGTTTATCCGGGAATATATTCGGTTATCATAAGCAGATGTTGCCCAAATATGAAATTTAGTCTGGATTGGAAAAGCCGAATACAATGAAAACGAAATACAATGAGGATAGCGAAGAGTAGACGCATCCGAGGTAATGAATAGTAAGACTATCAGTACAACACAGAGAAACAGGGACGGCTTAGCATGAAAAATAAAATAAAAATTTTATTCAAGAGTTCATCTGACCTACTTTACCAATAATATAAGTATAGAGGGTGTGTAGGAGTTTGTGCGAAAAATGGGGGATGACGAACTATAGGCATGTTAAGTTGGAGATTAACTGAATTAATGAAAAATATTTAAAATTCAAGCTCAATGGTTGATGATTGTAATATGTCTATCTATCACTTTTCTTTGATAATGTTCATAATTCGGTTGCCAATATTGCGAATCCTTCAATTCCCGCTCGATGTATCCTTTTCCCGCTCGATGTATCCTTTTCCAGCTCCACAAGAAAGGGGTTGAAGTGTGGGGAATTCTGAGGGGGGTGGAAAGGGTAACAGGAGATAGGGCGGTGGAAGCGGGAAGGGGAACTAAAACCATTAAGATGGTAGGGATAGGGATTGAAGATGAAGTGGTGAAGAAGAAAATAGAGGAATTGATTGGGGAAGGGACAGGGGTGATGAAAGTGGTGAGGGAGAGGAACGGGATGAAAATGACGGTGGTGAAGATGGAATGGGAAAAAGCTGGAGGCCTTACTAGGAAAACGGGAGATTACGTTGGACTGGAATAGGGTGAATATTGTAGAGGAAAAAGGAGAGCAGATGCTTTGGATGTGGAGTGAAGGGCCACTAGGTAGAGGGGTGTAAGGCAAAAAGAGTGGTAAGTATAAGGGAATGCTGGCTATGTAAGAGCGTGGAGCACATGGCCAGAGACTGTCGGCAGACCTTCCTTTGTAGGGTTTGTGGGGAAAGGGGACACAAGCCAGGGGAGACAGAATGTAGTAGGGGAAGGAAGGAAGTGGATGAAGACGGCGAGGGAAAACATGGGAGGTACCCTCTCGACCCCTTAGAGGGTGTTACAGATTAATCTAGTGAAGAGCATGATTAAGAAAGAGAAGGTAAAAGTGATAGAAGGGAGTAGATGACGAAGAGTGTGTGAGGGACTGCCGCCCGCCTTGAAGTATGCTAGGGTAGTGATTCCGAGACGGGAGTAACGGCTAGCTTGAGGTGGGTTTGGTAGGTAGGCATTCCCTTGGGGATGAGTCCAACACTGTCTGGGTCTGGTTAGGACCTATTAGAACATAATTTTCCCATCCATCCTAGCACAAAAAAAAAGAAAAACAGGCTCCCCAACTCTTACCTTAGCCAATTAATTGATCTCTGCGTTTTGGCAAAACCAAGTCAAATTTTCTCTATAAAGTTCAACTCTTCTTTTTTTATATATTTCAAATAACTGTTTGATCTATTATAGACCAATAATATTTCAAATATAAAAGTTGTTATTCATTTAACGGTTTTTAAACAAAAACAAATCGCTGAATCCACCCCTGTGTAGAATTAAACGTTATGTATGTAAATCCTGAAGGTTATTTTGTAGGGGACAAAATTTTGCATATCATAACCTTTGTTATGGTTGCCAGACGATGATATTACGAAACACTGATTTTATCTAATGTTTTTAGCTATTTTGTACATTGGACAAACCCTTTTGTATAAGTGGAGTAAATAGAGTCTACATGAAAGAAATTACACAGGAAATCAAGGATTTTTCGTTATCTCAGATGAAACATCCTGATGGGTGGTCTACGACGAAGCATACAATGAAGTTGTTACTATAGAACAGATGGTTTTAAGCTGCTAGTAACAATATTTATAAGATTTTATCAATAATCCAACACATCAACGAAAAACGAAGTAACTTAATAAAACTAAATAAATGTGTTGACTAAATGCAAAAATCTTACCGCATCTCACCATGGGGGGTGGGGTCCCAAAAATTCTTGAAAAAGCCTCACGTGAGTAATGGACGCCCCCCCCCCCTATTCTGAGCCCAATTCGCGAGGATGGTCCAAAAAAAATGGGGGTATAATAAGACAGATTTGAAGGGGTTCAAAAAATCTTCAAAAATGCCTCGCTATTTTAATGGACGCCCCCAAATTCCGAGTCCTATTCGCGACCAAAGATGGTAAAAAAAATTCTCAAAAATGCCTCGAGTAATTAATGGACGCTCCCCAATTTCGAGTTCAGTTCGCGATTTTTTTATGAAACAACTCAAAGAAATAAAAATGGGGGTATATTAGACAGATTTGAACAGTTATTATGGTGAAATTTCAAAAATTTTGCTACTTCTCAATATGAAGGTCCAAAAAATCATCAAAAATGCCTCACGTAATTAATGGACGCCACCCCAATTCTGTGTCCTATTCGCGACCAAGGATGGTCCAAAAAAACCTTCAAAATGCCTCACGTAATTGAATGACGCCCCCCAATTCGCGATTTATTATGTACATCCCAAGGAAATAAAAATGGGAGTATAATAGACAGATTTGAAGTCATTATTGTGATATTTCAAAATCTTGCTACGTCTCAGCCAGGGGGGTGCAAAAAATCCTCAAAAATGCCTTACGTAATTAATGGACGACCCCCAATTCCGAGCCCAATTCGCGATTTTTTTATGGAAATAAAAATGGGGGTATGATAGACAGATTTGAACAGTCATAATAGTAAAATTTCAAAAATCTGCTACATCCCCCCCAAAAATGCTTCACGTAATTAATAGACGCTCCCCAATTTCGAGTACTATCCGATTCGAGATTTTTTTATGTAACAGCTCAAGGAAATAAAAATGGAAGTATAGTAGACAGATTTGAAGTTATTATTGTGAGATTACATAAATCTTGCTACGACTCAGCAAGGGGACCCAAAAAATTCTCAAAAATGTCTCGCGATATTAATGAACGCTACCCCAATTCCGAGTTTAATTCTTGATTTTGTTTATGGAAATTAAAATGGGGGAGACAGATTTGAAAAGTCATTATGGTGAAATTTCAAAAATCTTGCTACTTCCCCCCCAAAAATGCCTCACGTAATTAATGGACGCCTCCGAATTCCGAGCCCGATTCGCGATTTTTTCATGTAATCACTCAAGGAAATAAAAATGGGCGTATAATTGAACAGTCGTTATTGTGAAATTTCGAGAATTTCCGTTGAACTGAATTAGAAAGCAATTTATAAATAAATTCGTATCTGCTAATATTATAAACAGTGGCGTACTGCTATATTATTTTATAATGAGAATATTGTTACTTATTTGGTTTCAGTGGGTATTTTTATTGTTATACAGGGTGTTTTCAAAGTATTTTTGTCGTCGATAGCACAAATCGTAAACTAACTAAACATTATTCTTTTTGTTATTTGTTGACAAAACAATATTTATTATTCTAAACGAACTGGTATAACATGTATACCCTCGGCCGACTAACGAAACTTCGTGTTAGAGGCTCTCGGCTTTGTAAGACTTTACGTAAAATGTGTCAAAAACTGATGCTCAAGCCCGTGCTCAGCCTCAAGTCTTGTTTATAAGTACGGGCATCAGACAGTCTTACAAAGCCGAGAGCCTCTAACTTAGTACCCTTGATACATAAATAACTATTAACATTACTTTCATTATTTTCATCTGCCTCACACATTTCAACAATAGAAACAGTGCGCCGCCTCTGTTCCAGTTAATAAATTTTACTGTTCCAACCTGAATTGAATAAACTCAAAAAATGCGGAGTTTGTCGGGCATATCCGCAAATATTTTAGAGTTTGTAACAAAACGGTAATAAATTTCATGAGTGTATGTGTTCGAAACACTCTCTTATTATGACTATCTGGCAACTATAACGTTGGATTTAATACTAACAATTTAGTTTTATGGTTCCCTTTTATGTATAACCATAAAGTTTGTTATGTGATAGAAAAAAAAATTATGTAATGCGTCTGCAAACATTTGGGTATCGCATAAATATTATGATAGGCACAAATTAACAAAAATGTTTAACCGAAACTAAGTGGGATAGTAAATTCGGAAGGATGTGGATGAGTTGAAGAAAAATAAATTAGTTGACTGCAAATTGAAAATGTTAGACGATTCGTCTTTCAATTTTAATACAAAAAGTTTTCTGGTTATTGAAATACAAGGTGTTTTTTTTTATAATTGGCAAGCTCTAGCTATGAATTATGAATTACAAACCCATTAGAAAAGTTTGTGCTTAAATTATTTGTAAGTGAACTTCAAGTAGGTACTACAAATTTATTTAAGAAAAAACAACTTAAAAAAGTGTCTTACTTAAATAAAAAGTAAAAAATCTTGAAAATGGAGTGTTCTATCGAGTTCAACAAAGAGTACCTTTTTGGTAGGAAATTTAATAAAGAATTGCATACAAAAGTCTCCAGGTCTAAATATAGGGTGTTTCAAAAATATGGTACAATAAAAGTTTACGAGCCACTCTTACCACGCCAATGGCTCATTAGAATTTTACATAATTATATTTGAATATTTAATGAGGCTACTGTGCTGTCAGACATTAAGAAATAAACTATAATACTGTGAATGTGTTTTGAAGAAACAATAACCTACACAAAATTTTAAATTTGTACTTTCATCCCCCAAGAAGATATGAAATAAAATGTGTATTTCTTCTGTACCTTTTAACAGCCTGTATCTCACAAACTAAGAAGGTTATTTACGGGACACCCTGTATATACTCCATTTTTTATATATTTTTAAGTGTTCTGCATCAAATCGGTTTTAAGAGTTTTTTGACATCAATTGCTTTCTGTTCTAATTTTTTACAGATTGTTTTTTGACGTTTCTCGAAACCAATAGCACAGAATACACCAGCCAAACAAGAAAGGAAAGCTGGCGTAAATCCTTTGATGTTTTGGGGGCAAAATTTCGTGACCTTCAAACTGACGTTCAAACGATTGTTCAAAAAATGTAAATTAAATGTTAACTACACACAAAAAAGTGAAACCAAAGAATCTCAAATAATACCTAATTGTTTATTTTTATGACTTGTTTCGACAAAGTTTTAATTGTTCAACTCAATTTATGGATTGTTTAAGTTAATTCAACAGCTTAACAAATATTGTGAAATAGTATATTAAGTATCAAGAACGGTAAGGGTTGTTTACCGGTCGACAGCAATGTTTTGATGGAGACCGGTATCACCCTTAACGTTCGAAATGCTTATACCATTTTTTGCGCGATCGTATTGAAATAAACTTCGAATAAAATAATTTAAATTTCTTCGGAATGAACTAAATATCAAAAGTGACATTTATACTTCTCGATCAGTTTAAAATATAATTCAAATTTCTTCGAAATGAGCGAAATGTCAAAAGTGACATTTATACTTCTCGATCAGTTTATAATATAATTTGCATTTTGGTGAAATTGTTTTCATGCTATTTATTACTTTTTATATTGTTCTGTTCGTTTCTGTTCATTAAAAAAATATAGATCTTATTTTTTTTTTGTTCCTTTCGTGTAATGAATGAAGTAATATATTATTTAGGACCACTTAAATAATGTAAGTAGGGCTAAGACGTCGGTAAGTAATTTACTTACCGACGTCTGAACGGTAAGTGAATCACTTACCGACGTGTTAGACTTAGAAACCAGTAAACACAACCTACCATCCTGACCACCGATGCTGTAAATAAACAAAAAAAAATCGATCGCTCAAGTTTTAGCTTTTGTTTTTGGAGTATGGTGCTTGAATATAAAATTTTTATTATTTATATATTTAAAAGTTACACTTCACCAGATTCTGTATTAAATTTTACACCGACAGAAAATGTACTGATATCTGTGACAACGAATTATAAAAAAGAAGCGACAGTAAACTTTTCTCCATAGTTTTCTGAAGTTTTCAATTATTATCATCCATCACTTGAATGACAGCCACGAATTGCACAAGTTTTTGGCGCCATAACTAATAAATGTAATTTTGTAATCAAATTTTATCGTTCAAAACACACAAAAAATATAAATAATCAAAAAGCTTAAGACAAAGAAAATTCTTTGGTGAACAATAAAACCACATATAAGTTATGAAATCAAACAATTTTATTTTGTAAAATCTACATTGT
>CAJUYI010006561.1:0-13544 GCA_910591695.1 Galerucella pusilla
TAATTAGGGTTTATTACTCCTCGTACTTTCTGTACAGACTATAGATACACGGAAAAACATTAGCATTTTGGAAGTGCTCAAGTATTTTCTGTTAGAAAAAGAAGCTGGTAATTATTAATTTCATACCCTTCTCGAATTTGGCTGAATACAATCCTGATCATTTTATTGATTAAATTTAAGGTTAGCTATTAGTCCAGTAAATGAAGGGACAAAGCTCCTGAAAGTCCCTGAAGACTCCACTTTGGGCTCAATTTGTAGGTCACGGCAGGTGTTTTTAAACGAGAAACAACTTAACGTGATTGAGTTTATGGAAGGGGAGGTAAATGGCCCCTAAACCCTGGAAAACGGGTTTCTCGCTAATATCTGGCTCAATATGCGAGTTAGAGAATTTTTCTTACGATAAAAAATGAAGATCGTCTTATCATCTACAAAAGTGGTTACCATAATTTTTTTCTAAAATTCGATAGTTATCGAGATAATGAGACCTAAAAGTCTCCTAATTTCAGCTGCTGCTCTGTCTGTAGGAATTCTGCTGTCTATGCGTTAACTTGTGAGCGGGCGGACGAATTGTTCCATAACTCGGCAGTAGTATAACTCTTATGAATTTCATTCATAAATTGCCAGAGCTTTTGATGACCTTGAACGGATCGCTTTACGATTCATTTTACCATAGGCGTAGGTGCATACGTTTTAAAATGACTTGAACGTTTTAAATGTTTTTTCTTAAATATTGTAGAACAGTACACTGATGAGTTAATAAAACAATAGTCTTATACCAAATATTTATTGGTTTTTCCATATTACAATTTTCATTTTGTTATGATTTTCAAAATTTTATTGACAAATTTTAATGTGTAATATAGTCGTACCCTGAAGAAAAGTTTCATTAAATATTTTATTGGAAAATTAACACAAGGATGTACAAACTCTGTTGTTTGACTAATATTTATGAGAAATTCAACAATATTATCTTCCGTAGCAACTTTCTCAAAATTCATTTGGAATAATGTTTCAAATAATGAGATGTATTGTACAAAATTTTCATGCGGCATATTCAAGTTTCCAAAAGTATCCTTATTCGTTTTTTCATAAGCTCTAAAGACGAATCGTCTAAATTCTGATACGCTTGTAAATACTCACCCCCGAACGACGTTGTAGGTCACAGAGAGCTCGGCAGTGTAACGTCACGAGATAACACACTGGTTCGTTCACTTCGTTCCTATACTGTGCTAACACGTTTATTACCTAATGAGAGTTGATACTATTTAAGCAGCAAGGACGATTACGAATCGAGATGTTCAAGATTGTTAATTAATAAACGTTATAATAAAAGTTATAAAACTGCTAATTTTAACAGTTAATGCATTTTGTATACCTATCTAATCATACAAATATACGGTTTTAGTATATTACGTTTGATTGCCTATACGAAAATAGTCATTAATAGATGAACATCCGTTCACGGGTGTCATTAATATCACTCAAAAATTCGCACGGTCGACTGAAATGGTTTTCAAACGATTAAGTTGAAAGTTTTTTTTTTGTTTTAGGTGGAAACTGCTGTGGTTGACCTTAAGTCAACCATATAGTAACTGCGAAATTGAATTCTTACCAGTTTATACTCCAAATGAAGAAGAAAAAAGAGACTCAAAATTATACGCCAAAAATGTTCGAGCTGTAATGGCAAAGTAAGTACAAAGCATTTCGTTAACAGTGAATTTTCAGATGTCTTTTTATAATATTAGTTCAGTCTTCTGGAACAAATGTTTAAAATAATATAGTTTTCGTCCGTTGCACATAGTCCGGGAGGGCAATGCCGCTGTGTGTAATAATAGGGTAAAAAAGTGATAGGTATTCTCATTTTGAGCCGCTGAATCCAAATATGCCCGGCGTTTTTGCGAAAAATATTAAACAATTGTTTAAACAAATTATGAACAAATGTTTTTTCCTTCTCGCACAATTTTTTTATGCAAATATGGCCCATTTTAGAAAGAAAAGGTCTCCTTTCATTTTCCGTATAGTGCTTATTTGAAAAGTTATACACTTTGAAAGTCAAAAAATCGACTTGACTCACGCGGTACACAAAATTAGGCATTTCGTATCTGATGGCATAAATAGCTATTTCATAGTAATCTTTATTTCTTACTTTAACAATAATCCTCATCGTGATTAGCATTTTTTTTACAAAAAAAAAAAATATTTGATTGCAGGGCTTTGGGTATACCAGTTATCGACTATTCATATGACGATTGTTTATTGATGACAAGAGCTAAAGAAATGCATTTACCATACGCACCATCTCTAGTGGAAGTCAACAAACTAAGACATCGTTTGGGGTGAGTAACCATAACATTATTTTTCTGTAGAGAATTTCGAAAAAAAATCTCTTTGGTGGTAAAAACCCCGGTTGTCCAATACGAATAGGAAACTCAGACGACAGGAACAAGAGATTTTTCTTGTTTCGTGTCGTCTCATCCCTAAAAATACTTTAGGTCAGAGATGTCCAAGATGATACACGTGATCCTTCAAAGGTATAAATCACCAACAAATAATAAATCTGCTGGATTCTCTTGACTATTGAAAATTAAAACCACGCGCACGTATATGTACTCTTCTCCCAAACACAAACTACAGCTACTAGATGTGACTCCATGACAACTACACTCCACGACACACAAATCGTTCATAATTGAATATTTATAATTTATATTATACATAATTTGATGTAGTTTTAAGATCCGGTTATCCGTAAAATAGTCTAGTCGGGAAATATTTTTCCATAAAATTAGGAAGGCAAAAAAATTGATATTTAGGAGTAGACTGCAGTGGAGGAACACTCTAAAGCAGGTGAACAGTAGTGACATGACATGTGTTAAACGGGCCATGGAACTACTGAATATCAGCTAGGAATCATCACAGGTTTCTAACGGGATATGCCCTGGTTAAAGATCACCTGCATATCCCCATATCTTATCAGACTGTGAGGATTGTGTGGACTTGAAGAAACAAACAATTTTCGAAGAGGCCAATGTGCCACCGGTTGAGTAGACCTATACACTTGGTAACGTAAATATATCAATTTATGGGAAAAGTATTTAGACGAATTAGAAATCCAAAAGGAGACACTGCAAACGATGGATGCCTGAGAATAACGCGAAGAAGACGCATGTGATATGAATAAGGCGGAAGACTTTTAGCTGCCAGAGCGTCTGAAGGGTTCACTAGAAGACGACTTGGTTTCGGATTGTCGTTTAATTTGTTCTTGGATTATTTGGAGTAATCATTTCTTCGTGTCTTAGATTTGAAGGATCAAAGTTTGAAGGGTTATATTCGAGGCGTCTCTATAATATGGAGATTGGATTCAAATGACATAAGTTGGGGAAATTTATTGCCACTGTCTCTTTTCCGTTTGGTTTTTGTTTTAGTTCTGGTACGGGGAATGGTGAGGAGTTTGGAGAGGTAGTTTTCTTTTTCTTTCTGTAACGCTGTGATCCAGTGACCATTTTCTTGCCACGTGCTTGAGTAGATGTGTGTATAATTATTCAACCCAATACTTCTTCTGTTCACAGATTGCTGAATACAAAAAATGAAGAAAACTTAATCAATTCGAACTTAATTTGTAAAGACTGCAGTAAAATAAGCTATGTAGAGTTTGTAAGATTGCTAAACATTCCATCTAACTCGCCAGCTTCTCAGCAACTCTTCAGGATATATGATAAAGTAAGTTTTTCATTAGTTAGATAATATATAGGTATATAAGAGGGTTATTAGTACAGGAAATGGAGCATTTTGGCAAGCAATTTTTTCGTCCAGCATGAATTTACTTGAAATTTTCACAGAAAGTAGGAAATGACCCAAGGATTATTTTTGATATCAGACTGTACGTTAAAAGGGTGAGAATTTTTATCACATTTTAAGTAATTGTAGCAGTGAAAAAAATTCTCCATTAATTTTCCCACAATCAATACTTACCGAGATACGGCAAGTTAATGGTTAGCTGTTCTTCGAATGCTTAATTTGAAAGATTCAAAGTCATTATCCCATTGATTTTATTTCCGGCATGTGATGGTAGGTCATGCCTGCTATGAGCTAACATTTGCTTGGATACATTTTTCGAAAGATGTATAAAAGCCTTTGAATGAACCAATCCTGGTTATTGTACCAGAAGTCTTAAGCTCTTCTTGATGTCCAGGTATTTAGTGTTTGTTTGGTAAAACTTATGGCGATGCCAATTGTAGTTTCTGGTCTGATAAAGACACGAGCGGCACCCTCCCTTGTAGTTCAGTTGGGTTAGAATTAAAGGTGAACGTAAGAGCAGTAGTCGAGATTTTTAATGGAATCCCTCAAAAATATGATGGTTAATGATAATCAATTGCCTCCACTGGTTTTTAGGCTGTGCAGTACAGTTTATAGCCAAAACAACCAAAAATGGTCCTGGTTTTCGACATATTTTCGAATTTTACTCGATAAGTATTGAGTTTATGGTGCATATGTATGAGAACAAAGTTATAGAGCGTAAAATTTGCTATAAAATTCCTTGGTTCAAAATGTGAAAATTCCATTCCCTGTAGCCACAGCGGACGAATAAGTAAAAAAATTGAAAAAACAGCTCTTTTTCAGACGCAAAATACAATTTATTAAGGAATGTGTAGTAGTAGAATGTGTATATCTTATTTAGTTGCTGAGTAATCTAATTGTTGATAAACATTAGGTAAAAGAAATAGACAATAGATAACTATTATTATTGTATTTTAGGAAAATTCTGGCTCGATAGACTTCAGGGAATATTTGCTAGGAGTATTAGGTATAGAAAAGGAGAAAAACCCATTAGATGTCCTGCACATAGCTTGTAAGGTAAATTAAATAACGTTGAACATAGGTAGGCTGCGTCACGACGCGACGAACTGACACTATATATGTATGTTACAAACTAACCAAACAATTTTTATGAAAATTGATATACAGAGTGAACACGCCTCGATTATTTCGGAAACGGATCGCATGATTTTTATAGATTTTAATGTATCCCAAATTGGTGTGTTCTGCTGAGTATCTCGTAAACTAGGAAGAGATAGAAGAAAAGCAGTTAAGATGTTATGACTTCTTTTTTTGTTAAAGTAACGATAGCCTAATTAAATGAAGGTGAATGAGAATTAAAAAAGGAAACGGAAAACGTCAAAATATACAAGGTTTCCCATTTAAAACAACATAATATTAAGTATGCATTATATTTCCTTAGTGAGTCCTCTAACAAAAAAAATTCTGTGCGCCACTGAACTTTTTAATATTATATCTATAAAAAGTTTTCATAACGTTTTTTCATATTTTCCTTAATTAAGAAGTTATAGTACCTTGTAGTTTCCGACAGTTTTCAATGATCGCCTTGTATCTTCCAACTGCGGGGAGTTACTAAATATTTAATTAGGCTATCGTTACTTTAACAAAAAACTAAGTCATAACATCTCAACTGCTTTTTTTCTATCTCTTCTAGTTTACGAGATACCCAGCAAAACACATCAATTTGGGACACCCTGTGCATGTGATGCGGTCGATATTATTGTAACGTTTATTCTAATTTATATTGACAATTAATTTATATGTACAGATTTATATTCAAATACAGTCCTTATTTAATAATTTATATATCACACTAAACACACACTAACTAATTTATATGAGAGTCACTTAACAAACACTTTATCGAGGCGCGATTGCTTTCTTTCAGTATCGACACTAACTGACTAACTAACTCCGCTGCGATGCTCGTCGCCTATTTATACTCGCACGTATGTTTTTCTAGAAACCTCTCGAACTCGAAGTTTTGGTGAATGCGCCGGGTTTTTCTAGATGTTACGTATTCCAGATCATTCTTGAAAATACGGCGGAGAAGCTATAGTCGTATCATATGGGAATTTCACTGGGGGCACTAATTGAGCACATTAATGCAGCAGCTCGCGTAACATTATGGTGGTATTTACATTGCATTGTATAGAGCTTATTTTCTCTGCTAGCCAATGCTTTTACATCAACAAATTGACATTTGTTACCACTGTAGACTCATAGCGAAATTTTTCCATTGCCTTCCACTACCAACTTGATAAAATGATAAAATACAATTGTTTATATTTGAATAAACAAAGTTACACTATTATTATTGACCTTTTGTTCTCAACTATTTTAATTTGATTTCAGATATATGACAGAAGCGGACATGGTCGTTTATATAAAGAAGATTTCTGTAAAGCAGCTTGTCAAACTTTAGCATTAAATAAAGATTATGCATCGGAGATATTTGAGCAAGTAGATCGTAATCGACTAGGGTACATCACAATTGGTAAGACATTTGTAGCATAGCTTGTAGCATTGTTTTTTTATAAAAAATTAATACCGAACTGAAAAATCGAGATAAATTATACGGAGCCACGAGCTTTTGATTGATTTTCTAAAAAATCGAATCCACCCATTCCCAATTTTTTTAATGTTCAACGGTATTTTATGCAAATGAGTACATTCGCCAATACAACGATTAAAAGTAAGAAGGACAATGAACACAAGCCCAACCTTGTTTCGGGAGTCGGAACTTTATTGGAAATATAATTTTCTTTAAGGATACCTTTTCAAAATTTCTTAAATATGAATTTTTTTTTGGCCTATTAACAAAAAACTAAATGCTATACTTTCGATACAATTTTCTAGATATCACAACTTGTTGATTAGACTATGATGAGTATGCAATTATTATTAGCAGGGATGTATACGAGTGGGGGGTTTTGGGGGTTCAAACCCTCCCCACAGAAAATACAATGAAGGTACAATAATTTTTTATTAGCATACTGCCGCAATATGAGTATTCATCGGGATGTGGCAATAGAAATAGATTCCTCAACAATTGTGAATAATTTAGCCCTATCTTTGATATATTTTTCATGCGACAAATTCTATTTAGGTGAAACATCTAGACCATTGAAAGTCCGAATAAGTGAACATAAAAAAATATATCAAAGATAGGGAGTTCTTTAAGTCAGGTATTTGTAAACATGCTTGGGAAGAGGGGCATAAAATTCAATGGGATTCGACAATGATAATATTGAAAGAGCCCAATAATAAAAGAAGAAAAATCAAAGAAAGTGCTTTAATACAACTAAATGCAGATAAATGTGTAGCTAGTATCTCAGCCGAATGTACTCAAATTTGGTTACCAATGTTATAAAGAGAAATTTCCAATAATCAATTACCTGCGTTATCAGGATAGCATCATAAGTTTTTATCCAGGTTTTCTCATGATTTATCATTGGAATAGTTGTTAATCGATACACACTTCAATACACAAAATCACCAAACTGAGTCATACATATTTTGAAAACAAAAATAATCATACACAAAAAAGTAACAACAAACGCGTTTTATTAACATTTCCAAAATAAGCGCTATCCCAATAAAAACCGTTCCTGGAACGTCCACTTCACTGGATTCCATTTCTAGTAGACTATCATATCTTTGGAATGTCATAAAATAAAATATTTATTTCACATTTTACCAGAGATGTGATCTACTATGAATTAACCTTAATAAAATTTGACAACAAAGTTTTGTAGTCTTAAACTTCAAAATATTATTGATTGTCTAGTTGTCATATTTTTTTCGTTGTGTCAGATAGGGACCAAAAATTATTTTACCATTATTTAATCTTGACAAAGGTAGCTGGAACGCTACCGAAACGTCGAAATAAAAAAATAGAAAACATTATTGTGGTTTTCATTCCCAAAAAAATAGGAGGAAAAATAAGTATTTAAGCTCACTAATTTGAATTTTTATAATTTTCTTATACATTTTCTTAAAAACATGCAATCTTTATCATATTCAGTATACATTTATCATTTTTTTCTTTTCCAGAAAACTTTGTTAGTTTTGCACATACGAAAGCAGAGTTCGCAAATTTCTTCGGTTCCAACTGGGAAGAAAGGAAAACGTCTCAGAGGAACGGCGACCTAGTTCCCAACCATCATACCAAAAAAGTCGATTGATACGAGTGTGTGAACCACATGTAAATATTAAAGAAGTGGTTGTATCAGTTATTTATATGTCCCTTAAGATATTATAACATAAATCTATATTTTTATACAAAAAAAGGATGCATGCAAGGGGTGTTATTCATAAAAAAATGTTAAGTGTAAATTCATCACTTAACGATCCTTTTATTACTTACCTGGTTGTTGTCATTCTTCAAAAAATCCAATAACAGTAGAATAAATTGTTTGTTGTCGTCTCTTATTTTTAATTCGTTTTCTAATAAAACTCCAGTTTTGGTAGGCGTGAATTATTTAATTTTATTTTAGATACATAGAGCGATTCATAGTAAATGCACAGTATATGAACCAACCAGTAGTATATCTCTCATAAATTTCATTCATAAATTGCCAGAGCTTTTGATAACCTTGAACGGATCGTTTTACGATTCATTTTACCATAGGCGTAGGTGCATACGTTTTAAAATGACTTGAATATGTTAAATGTTTTTCTTAAATATTGTAGAACAGTACACTGATGAGTTAATAAAACAATAGTCTCATACAAAATATTTATTGGTTTTTCCATACTACAATTTGTGAGCGAGCAGCGAATAAAATAAAACAACTTCCCGTTAAAAGTAACTTATTTAATTATTAAAAAAGGTAAAAATTAGCGCGAACATGCAACTTAACAACTTGTCACTTGACCGTTGCATTCACACTCAGAGAGAGGGGAGAGTGAAGTTGGCAGACACTCTCTTCTTCTTTTTAACATTTGACATTTAGATTTACACAAATCAGAATTGTTCAAGTTACATTATATTAACACAATTTTCATTCTGTTATGATTTTTAAAATTTTTATTGACAAATTTTAACGTGTAATATAGTCGTACCCTGAAGAAAAGTTTTATTAAATATTTTATTGGAAAATCAACACAAGGATGTACAAACTCTGTTGTTTGACTAATATTTATAAGTGATTCAACAATATTATATTCCGTAGCAACTTTCTCAAAATTCATTTGGAATAATGTTTCTGTATTGTATGTATTGTATTCATTCATTCATTAATTCAAGAAATTCTGATAAAATTGTCTGATTTTGACAACATAAGTCTGGCAGCCCCGGACACGGCAGCCAACTTTTGTACCGTAACTTCCCCCGTCTGATGATTGATTATTCCGTTTACACTTTGGATATTTGGATTTTGTGCAGTGGCTGCAATTGTTACTACAAATGTCAAAATTGCAAACTTATCGTAAATGAACTATACACTACAGACGCTGTGTTCGGTAACATCTCCTTTGAAGTACCGCCTCGGGAGCTAAAAAACCAATCAGCAGTTCGGCAATATCTGCGCACAACTGTTGCGCAACACGTACACACTGTGTAAACTTGTGTGTTTCTCGAGTGCTGTTCCACTGTTGCACAACAACGTTTGCTTGGTCTGTTCCCACCTTAAGAAAGCACAACTATATAAGTCGTACAAAATATTACCGGTACATGAACTTACCGATGTTCATAAAAGAAAGAGAGTTTTGTCAAGTAATAATTACAAATTTGAACAATTATCGTAATTATTTCATGGACAGATGAATCAAATTTTTCAACAGATTGACTTTTCAATGATATATACATGCTTTGCACCGATACCAAATATCTTAACCGACATATAAATGATTGCTTTATGCTATTATTAATAGATATTTACGTAATTAGTTATGAAAAGAGCGATATTGTTCAACAAGCGTAATATTTGCCAAAACGAGCGCTAGCGAGTTCTGCAAATTACGCGTGTTGAACAATGTCGCTCTCTTCATAACGTGTTTACGTACAACGTTTTATCTAATTCCGCGCTTTCATAATATTCAATAAAATCTTCAATTACAATGATAATATTGAAGTGAAATCAAATGGTGTTAGAAGTATTGTTACTATGATGTATTCACCCAGAAAATTGACTTACTTTAAATAACTGTGTCCTGAATAATGTTTTCAATGTTTATAAATCTCAAAATACTATTGAATTAAAATAAATGGGTTAATTGTATAGTTTAAATAATGAAATAATTGTCAGTTTTGACAGTACCTACCTAATTAATAAATTATTCTTTGAAACTCATGTGGTATCTCCTTGTTGAAACATAAACAGTTACGTAAAGTTTTTACATAACTACTTTTCATAACTGATATATATGAAGGTTATGAAAAATGTGACGTTACCTAACGTCAAGGAGTGACGTAAAGTGTCACATTTGATAGCGGAATTAGATAAAAATCATTTATTGACACTTACGGCAAAATGACTTATGAGTTAGGGTATTAGTTACACCAAACATTCCATGTACCTAATGTGCTTCGAATGTACTTATAGACTATGGAACCAGTGAGTTTTTTTTAAGTAAAGTTGGTAAGAAAATATTTATAATTTAAAAAAAATGGATAATTAATAAATTTTGAAATTTATGTATATAACCGTTTACCTAAAATACAGTGAAATAGTGCATTGTTTAGTGTTTAATGCTTAATCAACAAAGCTCGCAACTTTCAACTTTATGCATTGAGAATAACGTTATTAACGCATGTGCGCGCGTGGCAATTTTTCTTTTCCATGGTTAAGATAAGCATAGCTTCTTGAAATAAGTGAAAAATGCTATATCCATAGAAATACTACCAGGTCGTTGGATACTACAAATAGAGGCAACAAGCCAGCTTCGAACACGTCAGCATCTAAGAGAGAGATAGAAAGTAGGAGGTTCATGCTATATATACACAAACAGTAACAGAAAAACCTTTGATCATCTCTCTTTCTCTCTTACCGGAGTTCAGACGGACATTCCACTTACATGGCTTTTTGCCGTTATATGTAGTATCTCTAAGGTTATATCACATTTCCTGTTTGAAAAATTAGAAGTATGCCTACTTTGTTTTGCTAATTCACAGTATGTCATGTGTTTTGAGAGTTTTACACAAAAATTGGTTTATTAAAATCTGTTTTAATTTTAAATAGTTCCACTCTGTATATAAAACTATTTTGTCATAATCATGTATGTATAATAAAAAATAATTTAAATTACCATATAAGTTATATAATTATTGTTTTAAATCGTTTTGTTATTAAATGTAATTTTAATGTTCAATTCCTTTCATTTCATACTCTTACATACCACCACATATGAACTACATCTTTTTGGGCCGAGATGGGAAACTCATGTTTGAATGGGCCCTAACCAGTACCCAGATAGTGTTTGACTCATACCCGAAAGAATGCTTTTACCCAACGATTATACACCCTACAGGATTGCTTATTTCCATTCAACTCTGTGTTCGCCTCGCTCAAGTCGGACGAATACGTCATCACTGGACCTAACCTTTTTAATTATATGGTTTATCGTTTGTTTACAAAGTGTGTTTTGACGATATTTTATCCGTTTTTTCAATTTTGAAGGTGTTGTTTATTAATACAGGTGGTAAGTAAACTTCTCTAATTGTCAATCAAGAAAGTATAAATACGAAGCACATTATTTCAGTGTAAATACAAAATTTTTGGATTCGCGTTTCAATGTATAGATTTCCCCATGCAAGCAAAAATTGAAATTAATTTAAAACTAAAACCTAGAACAGAGAATCATGTAATGTAGATGATCATGCAAAAAATAAGAAATTAAGATATAAGCTAAAACTAAAAAGAATGCCTTAGCTTGTCAGTTTCTGGCATAAACATCTACATTACATGGTTTTATAATGGTGGATTCATGCAAAAAAAATTAAAACTAAGAAGATAAAACCATATTATTTTTTAATTTAAATCTGAATTTCTTAGTTTTTTGCATGAGCATGTACGTGTGATGTAGATGTTCATGCAAGAAACTAAGAAATTTAGATTTAAATTGAAAAATAACATGGTTTTATCTCCTTAGTTTTAGTTTTAAATTAATCTTAGTTTTAATTTTTTCTTGCATGAATCCACCTTTAGTTCTTAGTTTTAGTTTTAAAGTAATTAATGTAAGTTTTAATTTTTGCTTGCATGAATCCACCTTTGTAAACTTCGAAAAATTATTAGATTATTTACAATAATTATCAATCCCAGAGAAAAAAATTTTTGAAGAGAAAATGTATGAGTACCACAAGAGATGATAGAGGTTTTAAGAAATTGTTTATTAATAAATTTTTTATTAGTGCATAAGGCGTCTATTTTATTTTCCCCATAAGAAGAAAAATACAATACAAAAATTATAAGCAAGTTTCTTCAATTCAAAGTTATTGTTTCGAACGTCTATTTATATTTTATAACTACTTATACTACTAAATATAACTTTTTAAAATAACATTTCACCCAAAAAAATTAATTTATAATTATTTTTTGCAAATAAACTAGAAAAAAGTGGAAAATATTAACGATTGCAGTATATTTTAAATCGGTCGAGGTCCACTGGTGACGTAAGCACCGACGAAAGATTCAAGCGAATAAGCAATCCTGTAGGGTTTATAATCGTTGGCTTTTACCAACCAAACCCACCTCAAACGCTAGCATACTTCAAGACGGGCGGTGGTCAGTACCCTCCAAGGATGATAGACTTGAGTACCCTCTTCGTCATCTTCTCTCTTCTATCACTCCTACCTCTCACAACGAGAGCTTATTTTCCCGATATATTCCAACGTTGCCAAATTTGGTAGTAGCATAACAATATTGGAGTAAATATGTAAATATCAGAAAATAAGAAATAGAAAACTAAAAAAAAAACAAGAAAACCCAGGCCCTAACCCGGTTGATCAAAGTGTAACTATGTATAAAAATACCAGAAAATAAGAAATAAAAAACTAAAAAGAAAACCCAGTTCCTAACCAGGTTTCGAACCTACGACCTCTGAGTTGTAAGCTAAATACCCTACCAACTGCGCCAATCAGCTCATAGCTGGCATAACTCGTTCAGTTGTAGCCACTATTTTTATTTTCGAATGCTGGCAGCAGAGATCAAGAAAGTTAGTTGGCAGCATCGTCGACTGCAGTGACGCCAGCTTGGGGGTTTTCTCCCTAAATTTAGGGAAAAAAAATATTTTTAGGGGGAATAATTATCACTGTTAATAACATAGGTGGTTATTAACATTACCCATCACTGAATAAAATAGATTGTATTGAAAATGGTATACTTGTGTCTCTTGTGTCACTGGGTTTTGAAATTGCTTTAGGGGGAAAGTTTTCAAACAGTTGGCATCACTAGTCGAATGCTAAGAGTTTTATGACAGATAGACAGATGACAGTAAAGGAAGTTTAGTTTTTGTTGACGTTTATTAAATCGATTTTTAATATGAATGACATAAATTTCTAAAAAAAAATAATCAGTATTACGCATACATTAAATTAAGTACATAATACATTATTTAATGCCTCAAGGTAACTATTCATACTTTTTTGGAAAGATGGATGAAGGCAGTGATTTATCTGGAGAAGTTACAGTTGTGGACGTTTATGATATTGCATCTGATATTGGTAAAGAATGTGAAAAAATAATAGATCAGCATGGAGCTGATGC
>CAJUYI010006562.1:0-13542 GCA_910591695.1 Galerucella pusilla
TTTAATTTATCATTCAATGCGTTGTAAATAAATTCAAGACAGTCAGATATTTATCCAGTTTATTGAAAAATACACTATTTACATACAATACTTTAATCTTAACAAAATTATGATATAAAAACAATTTGTAATACAAATATTACCGCCGTTTTTTACCGGAGAACTTTGAATTATATTTCGATTTAATACCAAACGCGGGTCGTACCAAACGCTTTCTTTCTTCACGATGCCTCCTATTCTTCTCTTCTAATGAAAAATTCTTCTTTTTCCTAGTGGAGAACGTCATTTCACGATTACCCACAGAACCTAAAAGTTTAACTGACGTGTCCTCTTCTTTTAACCTTTCGCTTAGAGTAGCCCTAAAACGTTTTTATAACAAATCAGTTGGAGTTTAACTGAAAATTTCACATCAACGAACCTGTTAACCTTCTTTTTAATAGTACTAAGCCCTTTGAATTCATCTCCCTGTCTCAATTCGTATAAAGTTGGTTGTTTTTTCATCTCTTCTTCTAAATTCCTCATTTCTTCTTCAGCTTTTCTTAATTCTCTCTGTCTGTGTTCTTGATTAATTATTTTATGCTGTTTCTTAAGGTCTTTTGACCAAGTGTGTTCATCATCTGAACTTTCTTCATCTCCATCTGATTCATCATCTGTTTCTTCTTCTGAACTATTTTTACCTTCCATTTCCTCCTAAAATAAAAAAATGTATATAAAAAAAGAAGTGAAAAGTTGTTATTGAATATATTTACCTCAACTGGTTCAAAGTCTTGTGATACCAACGTTTTCTTCAATTTCTTTGCCTTGGCATTATCCAATCGCGACAATACAGGATTCAACAATCGATATTCATCTGTATTTTTGTCCACCTCAAAATCAGGATTTTCAAACAATGCTTTAAATCTATCATCCCCAAGTAGATTTGCCGCATTAACTTTATTCTTCTTGCTGTTTTGTTCATCATTCATCAATTTTAGAGCCAAATCTTTGTTAACTGCAGGAAGTTTCTTAACTTGAACTCTATTTTCTCTATCTTTTTCAATAGTTTCTCTTATTTTCTTCTTTCTATACTCTTCAAATTCGAACGGATTTGCCACTGATCTGGCTTTTTTGTAAAGACGAATGTCCATAAAGTAACTGAAATAATTTGAGTTTTAATAAAGTCATTGATCTCTCTGTAACGTTTTTATTTTCTCATCTTTTGCCCCGTTAAATAAATTAATTATTTACGAATAATTTCTATCTAGTACGGACCTGTCGTGATATTTTTCCTTGGAAGGTTAGAACAAATGCTTCGTATACGGTATTTTGGATAGCCAATAAAAATTAATAAAAGTATTCCGACAAAGGATTATAGTCCAATGCGCTATGACCCTAATTTCCGGTTTTCAAAAGTAGTTTATATCGGCTATAGATATTTTATAAATAACAAACCCACTGTTTATCGTCCCTATCGTCCCGATTCAGCACCATTTTTTTTGTCCATCAAGTAAACTCTGTACCGAACAGTTGTGACGTAACATCTCTTAAACAAACACTTACCCATGCATATAAGCCCTTAACAATTTAGTTCCTATGAGATGATCAAGTCCCAAATTTTCTAGCTCGGCTTTAGTAACAAATTTATAATCATCATATACATTTTCAGTGTTGCTTTCTTCCAATTCCTCAGTAAGGGAATCTAAAAAGCTAGCCCATTTCGGAGCAGGACCCATGCTAGGAATGTAGTAGGTTTGAATTTTTGGATTTTCATTAGCAAGAAAAAATAATCCTGTATTTGGAACTGTACAAAGGTTATTGAACTCAGTTGAAGCGTCTATTGATGTATATAACTGCCCCTAAATAAAACACAAAGTAAGTAGGATATGAAATATAAGTATTAACAAAAACTTGAAAGATATGGAATCAGAGGAGTTGCTAATGATATAGTTGTATCTTACTTACAAAATAGACCACAAAGTGTACATTACAACCATAAATATAGTAGCACACTAACAATAAAAAGAGGTGTCCCACAAGGATCTATATTAGGTCCCCTACTATTTATAATATACACCAATGATCTACCTTCGTACATGAATACTGTAATAATGATCTACTAACCACTATGTATGCAGATGATACTAACTTTTCATATCACTGCAAAAATATATCTGATATAACTGAAAGCACATCAAAAAAACTAACGTAAAGCTAAAATTTGGTTTGATAGCAATGAATTATACCTCAACGAAAGAAAAAACTGAAACATGCGTGTTCAGCTTAAATCACACAAACAATGCAATAAAATATATTACTTTCTTGGGAATACACATGACTTTCATGGAGCCCCCACATAGATAACCTTTGTGGTGGGCTAGCTAGAACATTTGCCCTACGTAGAATATCAAATATAGTTTACACAGAAGCTGAAATAACTGCTTATTATGGACTTTTTCATTCTAAACTTCTGTATGGTATTGTAGTGTGGGGCAATGCCAGTCACGGCTTGCTACAAAGGGTATTTGTCATACAAAAAGCAGCTGTACGCTCCATTATACAAGCAAAATATCATGAACCTTGTAAGGAGATATTTAAACAGCTTCGAATTATGAGTTTATTCTCCTTAATTGTAAATGAAAATTTAAATTTTGTGAAAAATAATAGAAATCACTTCACAAGTCATGCAGACAGTGCAGACATACATAATTATGATACTAGGGGAAAACATCAAATTGTCCCAACAAGAGTAAGAATAAACAAGTACCAGGGTCTAGGTATTCGATTCTCTAATGCACTCTCTGAAAAAATTCAAAACTTGCCCACAAAAATATTTAAAACCAAAAGAAAAAATAGATTAAAGGATATGTGTCTATACAATATTAATGACTATTTTGAAGAAGTTAAACATGTCACCCAAGCATAAATTTTGGAAGATATGTATGTGCATTATTTGAAATGTTGAAACTTTTAACTGTGAATTGCTGGTGTTAAATGTTTATTTTTTATATATATATGAGTTATAATGACGACCTTTATAAATGAGAATAAATATTTCTATTTCTATTTAAATTAATTGAACAGCTGGTATATACTTACATTATTCTTTTCCCAAATTTTAAGAACTGAACTATCTAATGAAAAAATCAAATCCTGCTGGTAATGGAATTCCACATCTTTTATTGGTAAATCATTCATATGATCCTTAGTATAAAATGGTTTATTTGACCTAAGATCATACAACAGAACCTGTCCACTAGCTGTTCCCACTCCTAATTGTAAAGAACCGTTAAATTTTAAAGCTGTTACTGAGGGAAAATTTTCCAATCTAAAAACAAAATAATATTAGATAAAAGAAGTTGAAAAAAATACTTCTTACTGTTTATTATCATTAAAACATGTAAAAGCACAATCCAAAGTACCAACTATCACTTTACTTCTTTGATCCCAAGCTTCTACTTTGCCCTCTTGTGTGCCACAAATAAATAACTGATGTTCCGGGTTAATTGTACACTTATTTATAGAGGAAGCAGTGCTAGTATAGGGTGTCATGAACTGTCCCCTTTCTAAATTTAGTCGGTAAATGTCAGAAGAGGCTCCAACAACAAACAAATCACAGCTAGGATAATCATACTGCATATCCCTACCAAATTTTGGTATTCGAAGTCTGTAATATCGACCAAAAGCTGCATGGAATTCTATATATCTATCACATTGAAGAAAAACTAGCTAAAACAAAGTTCACATTTAACAAAATTAATTATTAGTTTAGTTTTTAAGTACCTTGCTATAGTCGTCACTAAGTATTTGAAAAGTTACAGCTTCTGAATCAAAGCAACGCTCAAACTTTAATGATAAATTGTTTACATCAAAACATTTTATTCTAGGTTTGTAAATACCAGTTGCAAGTATGTAATGCCCATCTTTAGAAACTTTGACTGCTGAGCTAAGCCCGGGCATATCAAAATCTTGAATGAGTTCGATCCGTCTTCGAATATCAACATTTTTCTTTAGTAATGCCCTTCTTTTTCTTTCAGACAACCACTAGAACATGTTTATTAAAAAAAATGTTATAAGGCATAATATAGAATAAGTTACCTCTGGTAAGGACTTTCCAGCACTTAAGTTATAAATTTTAACATTATTGGGATCAGAAACCTGCATTTTAAAGTGTTTTCATTCCTACTCAAATATAAGGTTAGTTTAAAAAAGTTAGGTTAGCTGTCAAAAGTATACCACGAGGAAGATGTTGAAAAGCGCATGCCTAAAGTTACTACCATAGAGTACCTACTTCGCTGTGATCATAGATATTAACTGTGTTCAGGGAGCAAAGTAGGTTATCTGTGGCGGAGCAAAGCTTATTTTGTCAGTTTTTCTCGTCTGTCAGTTGAATTGAAAATTTTCTTATTTATGGGTGACTATTAATTAGTTTAATTAAAACAATGCCTCAAGACTATGATTCAAAAATTAGTTTGCACTTGGATATAAATCATGGTTTAGACAGGTTTGATATCTTTTCAAGAGTAAGTTGAATTTAATTAAGAAAAAACATTATTTTAGAGTTACAGAATTGGTTCAGACTCGTCTTATTGAAAGTGGTTGGAGAGATCAAGTTAAATTAGCATGTCGTAAAGCAATACTAGATAATGGAGAAAGTCATATTCCATCAGTTGATGAACTTATTGCTCAAATTACACCTAAAGCAAGGTCTATGGTACCAGACGCTGTTAAAAGAGAACTCCTTCATGAATTAGAACTAATCTTAACTAACGTTGATAAGACGGGATATAGTAAGGGTTTTTAAATAAACTTGAAATACTTTCGACTACTTTATTTATAAATGTTTATTTATATTAAATAATAATCAATTGGTAATGTCGAGTAGAGATTCCATGAAATAGTAAAATAAAATATCACAATAGCTTATAATTCATCTTTATTGTTGATGCAATCGCACTTTTCAACCTTCTTTTGCTCAACACTCTCCATATCTTCTAAAATGTCAATCTTACTAGTAATAATTTTACTAAATTCATTGAATAGATGAAAATAGTAACAGAAAATGTTCTTTGGTAATAAATTTTCATTAGCGAAGTTTTGTGCATTTAACGCTATTTCTTTAGCCTTTTCATCATTGTCAATAGCCCACTTTACTTTTACTATGAGATCATCAATATCATTTTTTACAGGTATATAGTGCACATTAGGTTGTAAATCTTGGTAGTAATGTTCAAAATACTTAGATTCGGGTTTGAAAACTAAGGAACCTCCTGCCAGCAAGTATGGCATTCTATACGAGGCTACTGTTCCATCAATTGCCAACTGATATTTATACTGAAAAAGTTGAATGTTAATGACAAAGGAATTAAATTTTTTTCAACTTACATTGAAGAATTCGAAAAAAGAAACATGTTCAGTCTTTGGTCCGTAAATATGTTCCTGATCTCTATAAAAGAAGAAATTAGTTAAAGATGCATTCAATAAATCGGGATAGTCCTTTGAGAGTTTTATCAATTTTAATCTGTATTGATTCGAGTCTCTACCTCTCCAAAATAGTTTGGGAATTCGACTCTCCCAAGGGCCATCGGTGTTTCCTTGTACTGAAAGGATATCCAGTGTTACCCTGAAAAAAGTTAAGTAATTCCAAATTGAATGCAATATCAAGTCAGATATATATTTAAATCATGAAATTACCTTCCTAAATTTTCTAAAGTGGATTCAGTTATATCATAAGTAGGCATTATAATATCATAACTTTCTGTACTACCACACCAAGAAAATATTGGATATTTGTTGTTAATATTATAAGTGGATAGAGGCCAATCGCCTAGGTTTGAAAAAAACTCTACATCTGGTAAAACAACCTTTCTAGTTAGTGACAACAATATGTTATCTACAAACATATTGAAACCAACATATTTTCCGTAACATTTTCTGTAGATTTTATTATCCTTTATGATGTAATGACAAAGGCTTACAGAATGTGGTTTATTAAATCGTTCTATAATCTAAAAATAAAAGTACAAATTAAAAAGTTCCACTGTTTTATCGTATTTGTTATTATTTACTTCTTTCCTCTGTGAGGTCCAATCTATCTTCTCAAATACATTTAATTTACTGTGTATAAACTTTGGTACAGGTCCACACTCCCACAGGTTTATCAAATCTTTAATGTTGTGTGTGGGACACACACAGTCATCAGATTTAATTGGAGTGTTTATTATATAGGGAGATTTTCCTAAATGTTCATCATTAAAAGTGACTGTAATTTTCAAATAGGAACATGTTTCATACAACTTATATCTAACAATGTAGGTACCATCTTTTCTATTAAGAACGTTTGTCCATATTCTACATGGTTTTTTAGTTTTTGTAGCACCATCAACAACCACCTGCAGCTGATTACCATCATCCACCACAGTCCTAAAAAGTACTTGTATTTATAAATAAGTCCGTGTTTGAGTCATGAAAATATAGATGTTCATAAAAATTTACCCATTGTTGTTTAAAACAGTTACAAAAAAATATCTCGCTGGCATTACGATCTTGTCTGGAGTTAGACCTGGTCCCCATACTTTACTTAATTTGTAATTACGTTCACTGTTAGTTAAACAAATATTTAAAAGTGTAAAAACAAATAACGGAATACAAAGTTTCATTTTAATATATTATTTAAATTATAGAAATTCATGGAATAGCACATTGATAATTTTCAATTTAAAAACAATTGTTCTTTTTGTTGATATGTTTGATTCGTTAACACTGAATAACCGAGTAGAATTTCTTCAATTTTGCTGCAGTGCTTCCACTTAATAAAAACAGATTTTATTTATTTAAATGAAACGCTATAGGGAAAACTGATAAACAAGTTACCTTTTTATTATTTTAAATCACATTATTTGGTGGAAAATGGCTTTTATCCTTTTATTCCTTTAGATTTAAGATTTGTTCAGTGTGTTGTATGTATTATAGATCTATGGTTCGGAACTAAACCGGAATATCAAACATAACAAACCATTTTGACAGTTTAACATTTGACAATGAATCATATGATTTTGACATTTATTTTATTTAGTTTTGGTGTTCAACGGAAATATTTAGAATAAAAATTAATTTAAAGTTTGACATGATACGTACATGTATTAAGAGATGGGGAGATTTGAGTATTACGTACAAAAGGTTGTAGACTACACTTCAAGATATAATTATTCCAATAGTTGTTACTATTCCCCTAATAATGTAATTGGCAAATATGAACAATATCCGGCTTATGGAGATTTTCCAGAAGCATATTGCTTAGTGAGTAATACATAATACTTAAGTATAGATATTTAAAACAAAATTTTTTCTCACCCTGTTAGATCTCCCATAATTCAATTAAATAAAGCTAGGTATTTTTAGAGACATTATGGTAATTGGTTGAAAAATAGTCAAATGCGTCAACCAAATTATAGACCACAAGACTTTGATCCGTTAGGTGCTGAAGATTATATTACAGTCCAGTAAGATACTTTTATTTGATTGTCTTATTCCTAAATGTATTCAACTTTAGACATTTATTTTAGATTTGAAAATGCAGTTCTTCCAAAAGATATTTGTGTGTATGAAGTGTATAATCCAGGTGCCGTGATCAGAATTTGGGGAAAGTTATTATTTCGAACAGAGATACCATGGATATTATTATGGGAAGGAACACCAGAAAAACTTCCTCGTAATTCTAGAAAATTTCATCCAAAAATTCAAGAAGTTAACTATTTAATTAAGTATGCTATATCAATTAATTATTTCTACTGTAACTGTGTAAAAAAACTTCATTTTAGTACAATTCGTTTAGAATTCAACCAAAGCCACCTGGATTATCATTATTCTATAGAAGCTATTCTATTAGGAGGTTATAAACCTGCTTCACAAATTGAAAGAGCTATAATGTCTAGAGGTATAAGTAGTGTTCAAATAACAGAAGTTGATCAAAAAATAAATAATACATATATGGATCAACAGGAAAATAAAGTGGATTGTTTTTTATTATTACCTGTAAGTAAGGAAGTATGAAAGTACTAAATTTCAGCTAAAACCTTTTCTTTTTGAAATATAATCTATATCATACAATCTATCCTGCCATTCTTGCTACTTCTATTATTATATAAAAGTATCTTATTGAAATTGTAGAATGAAATTATTTTACATATTTTTCAATTCTTGGATTTGAAATCATTAAGTAGGTGTGCAAGAGTTAACAAACAATGGAATTTAGTAAGTTCTGATGGGATACTTTACCAAAATTTAAACCTGAAGGTAAGAATATTTTTGCAACTGATATTTCGCATCTTTGGAGAAACACTGACAGAGATGCAAATTTATTAATTGTTCAGCAAACACATTTAAAGTTAAATTTTTTTTGGCAGTAAATAGGAAAGCAGTTATAAGAAGTTGGGTTAAAAAAATGGGCAAATTGTTAGTTGTTATTGTGTATATTATGAGAAAAATTGATTTTTTGTTCTTTCTGCGAAATAACCTCTATTAAATCCATAAAATTTTGAAAAAAATTACAAATGTGTCATTGTTTCTCTAAATTTTTTTTGAATTACAATAAAAAAAAGGGCATTAAAAGACAAATTTTTGGTTGAATTTGTAATTCATGGAAATTAAACTCTTAACAAATTCATGATAACTTTAAATATTGAAACAAAGTATTATAAAAGGGTTAATAATATTTTGGAAAAATATGAGTATAGTCAAAGATTACAGAATAAAAATATAAGATGTTTCACTCGTTCGAATTTATCGCGTAAAGCACCTATGCCGCTGGTGACTTGGATGGTACAGTACGTCGCTACGTCCTTACTTGCATTTAATATTTAATTTGGTATATTATACGGGACGTCGTACGTCGAGCGCTGTTATTTTAGAACAATGTTTATAATTGGTTGCTTGTGTTTTATATTTATGTTGTATAGATTTTTTAAATTTATTAATTAATTGTTGAAATGAGCAAAAAATCATATTAATATTTTTCTCTTTAATAGCAAAGCTTTTAAACACTAAATATTTTGTAATATTTGTTAATACAAAATTACGGATTTATTTTTATAATTAGGATATTATATAAACAAGTACATTAAGCAAGAAAACACAAAAATTCAATTCTATAGCTGACCAAATGGGAATTGGTCAGTTCTTTTTGAACGAATTCACTAAATTTTCTTTTCATCATCCATGTAATCAATTTCCTTTCAAATATTATGCCAGTCTCTTTACCAGAGTCCGTATATATTTTACTCTCAAATGTATATTGAAAGATTTGAAATAAAATAGATTAAATTTAACACATAAACCAAACTCCAAACTTAGTATTTTACAACATTTATAAAATTTTTAATAAAGGTATCTTGCAGCTGCTTCTCTTTTAACTGTTTTAACCTTGTCAATCCAAAAAATACGCGTTATTTAAAGATCAAAATTTAAGATTTAGTGGCCCTATTATTCTGATGCATGGCTAATGAGTATATTTAATTGAATTTGTGATAAATATCTGATAGATTATCAATAAGTATCACAAAATTACCAAGATGCTGGATAAAAACTGTGAATTGATTCATTTTAAAAATTCAAATTTATTTTTTACTTACCTTTTCAAATTCATATCCCGAACATTTTTCGAAATATATAACATTTTAATAACATTTTAATTTATTTAACGGGTAACACCCAATATGACAAAATAGTTTATACATGTAAAATAAAATTAATTAATAAGTTGAAGAAAAAAAATATCAGTTTACAATATAACAAAAAGATTTAGACTAACAAACTAACAAATAATTTAGACTAACAAACTAACAAAAAAGCACTGAAGTGATTTAACACTTGTGTTGTGCATTCATTTAGTAGTAAATTAAACATTAAAAAATTTAAAAATTATTCATAGTTGATTTGTTTCAATAAAACTAGGGATAGTTAAAAAAAGAAAAACATTTAGGAATAATTAAACATACTTGAGAATTGATGATAGTTGTTATAGATATATGATTTTGATAGTTTTGAAAATTGTTTATAATTATTTACTTGTTTAATAGAGGCAGGCAGCATGTTATAGGTTTTAGGTAGTGTGTAAATTAGAGATCTATGGCTGAGATTTTTATTATATCTAGGTATGCTGAGTAGTAGATTGATTCTACATCGTGTATTATAGATCGAGGATATATAGTTATGAGGCGACTGATTCTTATAAGCATAAGTACATAGATTGTGAAGATACAGACACCTAATATTTAAAAATAAACCTTTTTGATAAAGAATTCTATTAATTTAAATATATATTTCTCTAATCACCCCTGTATAGTTTAAAATAAAATAAGCTTTTCCAACTTCTCTGGTATCGTTATTGACAACAAAAGCGAGTCGTAAACATAATTTATGAGAGCGGCGTCCGTTTGGGACAGCAACTTGAATCAAACCGCACTTGAGTGAAACATCTTATATTTTTATTCTGTAATCTTTGGTATAGTGTAGATCTCCTTTTTTTTCACAGTACTTACTTTATGTGTTGAACGTCAGGTTGACAGAAATCATCAGTCAGCAGGTAGTGTTGCCAGGTGCAGGGAAATTTTAGTAGTAAAAATGAAATAAGTTCTTAATTACTAAGGAAACATTTAGATTTTGATATCTGGTAACGCTGTCAGCAGGCTGGTCTCCCCATGACGTCTGATGCGCTTTTCCGCATGAGCTAACCTAGTAGTATTCTATAAACCTTGGTTTTTAGCCATATTGGCATCTCGTTAACTGTGATACAATAAAATGTTTCATGAATAAATCGAAGACTTTGAAAAAATTGGATTTATCATGGTGTGGTAATGATACTGAAGGCTTTGATCAACTAGTTGCAATGTAAGTATTTTTTCCATTCTCATATTCATTGTAGAAAAAACAACATTCTAAAGCCACCTTACAAACACATGTTTTGATTTATTTCTAGATTTATAGGAACAAACAAGAAATATCTAACCCACTTGTCATTGGCAAACTGTAATTTTTTACACAGTCAAATTATGTTGGAAATGTCAACATGTCAAGAACTAGTAGGTAACTTATATTCATATTTAGCATTTATTCAGATATCATTATTGACAACACCAAAAAATTACATATTTTTGAATACAAAATGTTATCTTGTATGCTGATACTTCTTTTGACAATTTTTGGCTCCACATACAAGTTTTGTTCAGCATCTTTGTCCCCCCTGCTCCTGACTGTAAAATAAAAATAGTAATATCGTGTAGTGATCTCTTCAAAACAGCACGCCACTGGCCTCTGGAAAAATCACAGACTACTTTACAATGTTGCCGATCAGGAACTATGGATAATGTTGGATCGAACTTATGATTTTGTCTCTTGAGTTTTAGTCTTAGGCTTGTTAAAATAATATGATGTCTCCAAAATCCTTTATATAATGTAGGGCTTCTGTGGGTTGAGCGCAGAATGCTGATATTTTTTGGTTTTATATATTTATTACACAATTTAATTCACATAACATAAAGGACATAAAATTGGTGGATGCCCGCACACACAACCACCTTTCGTAAGCTCATAAAACATAAGGTGTCTGACTGCTCACCCCGCACTATTGGGAAAAGTAGAATTCGATAGATGGCGCTCTGAAATGTCAACGTCATCTTAGCAACGAGTAAAACAAATCCGCAGCCGTATAAGCCCTTTGATATTTAAGTGGTTTTATTTTGCTGTTTTAGTTATTTTCAGTGTGTGTTTTGTAAAATTTTTGCTTTTTCTTTGATTGTGCTTTAGTATTTTGTGTTGTTAAACTAAATTTTGACTCCTAATATTTTTATTTTTGGAGTAATAGGTATGGTTGATATTTGTGAAAATTACAACGACTTCGTGTTTTTATTTTATTTTTGATATAGTCATATCCGCAAAAGTTGCAGGGAAGGTACATTTGTATGGAGTAATTTTTTAAATCTTTAATACCGACTTATTTTCTCTTTGATCTGCAATGAAAACAAAAAATAGAATAACATAACCTCTTCCATAATATCTTTGATTATAAAATAATTTTACCTCAGAAATGATGACAGTTGAGTTAAATAGAAAAACACAGTTTTAAACTGACACAAAATTAAACAAATAAAGTACGAATTTACGGTAATTACGTTAACTTGCATATAATACAAAAACAATGCAAAACGAATTATTTTACTCGTTGCGACAGTTACAATTTTTGCCACCAGAGGTCTCATTGAATTCTACTCCGCCCAATTGTCTAAGGGTGAGAGTAGGACAATATATTATATTAGTGTCATACCGAGCGTACCTATAGGCAAACCATAATACATTAAACATAATAGTGTTGCCTCCCCTAAAGATACCTACAATAAATTTCAATCTTGTAATTGCAGACTTAAGATTAAAAAACGTTAAATCCAACTTTACTATAAAATACCCATTGTTAAGCAGTTTGAATAAATTGGTTTGTTTGGATCTAACTTCCACTGATATTCAAGATTGCGATGTTATATCCATACTCAAGTCAAATCCGCATTTATCAGTCATAATTTTAGGTAAGTTTAACTTAAAATTATTGTATGGATCAATAGTAGAAATCGACCTCTTCTTATTAGAGGAAACTTTTGAGTACTCAGTAATTTTATTCATAGATTTATGTGAAAATCTTCAACGGCTAGATCAGGTCGTAGAAACGGTGGTAGAATATAATAAAAAATTGTCGACATGGAGTTCTTGGAAGACTTTTTCTCTGACCGCCGATGGTGTAAAGCAATTGAGCAACTGTCATAATCTAAAAGAATTAGATCTCGGTTGGTGTTTTGTTAATAAAGATCCTGGAAATTCTTTGAATTATATCGCCGAAGGTTGTCCAAAATTAAAAAGGTACCTGCTAATTACATTTCAAATTTCAATAGAGGAGTTCAGTCTAGGGGCAGTGTGGCCAACAAAAAGTGGTTTTTTCTGACAAGAATGACAGGTCTACCATTCAAAATATAAGATTTTTGCATGTTTTCTATCTTTGCCAACATCTATATTGCTTTATTAAAATGATACATATACTCCCGAAGCGTATATTTTGAAATTTAAAATGACTTTAGTTGAATACTATATACATATCGGTGGCCAATAATTCTAGGAACTCTTGGCATGTAACCATTTCATTTCCGTTATTCTGTCACTAGTTATGTCAAATCTCAGTTATATTTATTTTTGTTGATATTCGTTTAATTGTGTAGGTATGTCAATTTTCAATTAGATTTTTGTAGCATTTCTGGGGGTGCGTTCAGATACTTACTCCCAGAGTTAAAGATTAACTCAGTATCGTTTATTTACTTACTATGATGGATCAGCCATACATATAAACCACGTGACTTAACTGTCATTCTTGTCAGAAAAAAACACTTTATGTTGGCCACACTGACCTTAGACTGAACTCCTCTCTTATTCTTAGTGACATCATGCCTCTTAAAACTTGATACAAAGATTTTTTTGTAGGTTAATTTTATCCGAATGGAGGGGATTAACTGACAGCTTAGTAGCACCGAT
>CAJUYI010006563.1:461-13541 GCA_910591695.1 Galerucella pusilla
TTCGTCAAATGGAATCTCATAATAATATAATTTCTAGCTATTTCGAAATAACAAACCTTCTCATCGTCACTTTTAGCTTCCATTATTATTTAAATCGTTTCGCCCGATGTATTCACGTAACGCTTCAAATCGTTTAAGTTAAAATCAACATCGTTCCCAACCCCACAAGAAAATATGTTATCTATCCCGTATGTAAATATGGTGGAAAAATAAGCATATTTGTAAAGCAGTTTTTCGCATACTAATACGCTATATCCAGAGCTTGTTAAGCTCTACTAATAAAAGCTTTTATCTGGATTATATTAATTCAAATATAAACCCCTCGTATATGCCTATTTGATTGTGGCTAATTTAATATTTCGCGATAAAATAATTGGTGGATCATAAATCAACATTTGTTCAAAAAGCATATATAATGATGGCTATTATTAGCCATTATATGCTAGTAGAATACTATATTTTGTCTACCACTATTAATATCCTGTGGTTAGTCTTTGCAGGTTCACGAAAATCACAGAATTTCAAGTTTCTAGCTTAACTGAAGTTTAAAAAAAAACTCATCATCTTTTAAGGGTGATATCTCGGAAAGGGGTGGGCTGAGAAAATTTTATCACATAAAAGACCCAATCTTAATTTCATACGAGGAATCACCTACCGAATTTTTCCGCATGAATTTAGAAACACCCTGTATAACAGTTTTGAAGATGCAATCATCTTACTAGGGCCACCATTCCAAAAAATCCAAACAAAAGGGTTCAATAAAATTCAAAGTCCAAACCATAATTATTCAATTTTGTCCACCAAGAGGACAAATTATTCAGCTACTAGTTTACCATCATCAGGCTCCATGAAACATGTACAAGGTTATTAATTATAAATCACCCACCCCCTATCATTCGTATCATCACTTTTAGAAAAAAAGTCTTATATAAAAGTTGTTTGGTTACAGCTCAATTTTCTTAATATTTCATCAAAAGTTCAGTAGCGTGCCAATTTGAGGTGATACAAAAAATAATAGTTATTTTTTAAATGGGAAACCCTGTATATTTACACATTTTTGGAATGGACTTTTTTCCTGATTTCAAAAATATATAATATGTTACGTCTACCTTGTACCGTTTTTGAGTTAAGAAATGTTGAAAATCTGAATTTTAGTAATTACTGTAAATATGAAAAAGATAACTTATTAAAGTAATCTATGAAAATGACAACTAATATGTTTAATAATTGACATTTTTCATATAAAGTAATTAAAATGGTTTTCAGTAATGAAGAAAAAGTTAAAATATATAACTACCTATACAAAACAGAAAACAAAGATTTATTTAAGAGAATTTATAAATAATAACTCATAAAAGATATTCGAGATGTCCACCATTATTGTAAATGCATAATTGATAACACCTTTTTATCTTAATTATAATAACATTGCAGATGACTTCATTATTTCCATTTAGTTTGTTAATTTAAAGTTGAATCCTTGCTTTAAGCTCTTGTATATTATTATTATTAATAAAATCTTCCACCGCTCTGTAAACCATTTTAATTACTTTATCTGAAAAATGTTAACTATCAAACATATTAGCTGTCATTTTCATAGCTTACTTTGATAAAATTATCTTTTTCATATTTAAAGTAATTACTAAAACTCAGATTTTCAACATTCCATAACTCAAAAACGGTACAATGTAGGGGTAACATATTATATATTTTTGAAATCAGAAAAAAAAGGTAGAACGTGTCGCGGGACACACGGTAGGAACTTTAGTTCCTTCCAAGCAAAAATTATGTAATACATCTGACGTTATAGATAAACAATTTGCACATTCCTCGGTGGTCGAGTAGTAAGCAAACCAGACTCTCATGCGGTAGACCCGGGTTCGATTCCCCGGGAAGAAGTTTTTTTTAATTGTTAATTTTATTTTTAAATAATAATTATTCTGCTTGATATTAATAACGACAACAGGTAGACGTTTGAAATATTTAGCAGAATATTCATTATTATAGATAATGGTACGGTACCCTTCATGAGGAGTCCGACTGGCAGCATCTACTTATAACAGCATCGTATATTTAAAAAGGGAAACCGTAGCATTATACAAATTGGACATACAAGAACTGTACGTTTACCACAAAAAAATAAGTGGAAACATAAAATTGAATTGTTAAATTTTCAATTTGAAGTTATATTAGGTACAGTTTATAGAAATTTTTATTTTCTAGATTTTTTCTTAAGTGGGTCGTAGAAAAAATATGCTGTTCGACTCGTGTGGATTGTCCATATCGCACTTGAACGATTGAGCGAACTTCGTCCTCGTGCGTCTTCGTCCTCGTGCGATATGGCCATCATATCCACACTAGTTGCACAAACTACTATTTCTATCAAATTATGCCCTTTTACATTTAAAAACAATCTGCCAAATGTCAAATCAATTTATCCATCCCTTTTAAAGTTATCGAATTAAAACATTCAAGTTTTCAAAATTTCAACACCCTGTATTTCGAAAAGTAAATGTGCTAGACCCCTTAATCCTTATATCATTTTGTCCAATTTTACGAGAGGAATCTACATGCAAACGTTGTATTTAATTACCCTTAACGTTCGAGATGCTTATACCATTTTTTGCGCGATCGTATTGAAATAAATTCCGAATAAAATAATTTAAATTTCTTCGAAATGAACGAAATGTCAAAAGTGACATTTATACTTCTCGATCAGTTTAAAATATATTTTGCATTCTGGTGAAATTGTTTTTATGCTATTTATTAGTTTTCGACGTCTGAACGGTAAGTAAATCACTTACCGATGTGTTAAACTTAGAAACCAGTAAATACAAACTACCGTCCTGACAACCGATGCTGTAAATAAACAAAAAAGATCAATCGCGCAAAAAAAATTATGGAAATAATAGTAAAAATGTATCCGAACAAATTCAAGTAGATCACCAGCACTGCGAATACCAGCTTTGCATAGAATTTTAATATAGCATCGGTGGTTCAGTGGTAGAATGCTCGCCTTCCACGCGAGCGACCCGGGTTCGATTCCCGGCCGAACCATATGAATCGATGCTTCGTAAACGAGAGAGAGACTCAGGAGAGAGCACACGCACGCAAGCAAGGCACATAACGAAGCAACGTAACATAACGTAACGTAACGGTCAGATCTTTTGCGTCGCGACCCCCGGTCGCTCAAACATAACCTGACGTAAAGAACTAAAGTTCCAAAAAGTCCATTTTGAAAATGTGAAAATACACAGGGTGTCCTATTTAAAAAAGAACTATTATATTTTGTATCTCCTTAAATTTGCACGCGACTGAACTTTTGATAGATTATTAAGAAAATTCAGCTGTAACCAAACAACTTTTATATAAGACTTTTTTTTCTTGAGGTAATAATAACGATAATAGGGGGTGGGTAATTTATAATGAATAACCCTGTACAATCGGAAGAATATTAAGTTGCCGCCATCATAATCCTTTCTCCAAAAAATAATAAAAAGGACATAAAAATCGAAAAAACACTCGAGTCTTTTACGATGATATATTTTAGTTATGCTCGCACAAAAATATTGTGCTCTATGACATTCATTTCATTTAAAGCTTCTTATCCAATAATATCAAAAGATCTGGCTCATGAAACAGGGGCTACCAAAAGAGGTAATTATTATTTTGTAAGTCTTCATCCAATTAAGTCTCAGTTTAAGCACATTTGTTTAAAATTAACACACCTGAGTTATCAATGTGTGAATTTGGAGAGAAGGGTTAGAAACAAGAGACCCGCACTAATCTTGAGAAAAATGGCCCTTTGTTTAATTTAAAAATTCAGATATGTTGAAGATTTTGACCTATCAAGCAAAAATTATAATTGCAAATATACCAATACCTAATTGCGAATCTAATGAGCTAAAGTTCATATAATAACCTTTTGGGTGTGCGTCATCGATTGTTAATGTCCTTTTTACACATTACGTTAGTTGAAATATAAAAAAAGGCAGGTCTATGATTAATCCTAATCAAAATATCACAATAATTAACCGTTTAAATGTATTACAAACGTTAACTATAATATTTGACTTACATAAATTTGATTAGTTGATGTTTAGAATACGCGTAAGCGCGACCTATCCATCGGGAGAAGTTACAACACTCAAAATAGGATGCAAACGTACCTTTCGTTGCGGCAATGTGTCTTACGTCTCGTCAAGTCTGTACTTTGTTGTTTACGGTTAATTATTATTTATGATAAATGAATATTAATCTTATTGTTATATTTATTCAAATAATATAAAAATATGCCTAGATACATGGAAATACAACAGAATTTTGAAGTTTTCAGTTAGGAAAAGAAGCTGGTAATTATTAATTTCATAGCCTTTTCGAATTTGGCTCAATACGATCCTGATGATTTCATTTATCAAATTTTTAGGATAGCTACATGTCAAAATAGCAAATAAAATAAACGACATACCCAAAACACGGATATACCTCACAAACGATGACGCACACCAAGAAGGCTATTGAATGTACCATATCACACATATTTTTAAGAGAAGTATCTCTATTTTTAAGTTATGAAATCAAACAATTTTATTTTGTTAAATCTACATTGTATTCAAACATAAAGTGACGCGTTTCGCTAACACAGTAGCTTTATCAAACGAATGTGTTAGCGAAACGCGTCACTTTATGTTTAAATACAATGTATATTTAACAAAATAAAATTGTTTGATTTCATAACTTAGTATGGATCTACATCAAGTAAAAGCCTCATCTATTCAATCTCTATTTTTGACCATTTTTAACTTGTTTATTAGGAAATAGCTCAATATGCTCTATCCGAAGTTATGATGTCATCAATTAGCAATTGATTTTATTCAATAAACATTAAATAATATATATTTTGGACTCCAATTAACATGTTATGTTCACAAAAACTGTATTAATGAAACAACTAATGCTACTATTAATTTCTCGTATTATTCTAATACCAGTTTCATATAGGTAACCATATAGTAATAGCAATTTGTGTATCAAGAGCAGAAAGTAGTACTTTGGCAGTCGAGACAGAAAGTTGTCGGCAATCTGACGAGACTACCAAAGGACTTTCTGCTCGAAATACACACAAGAATTTTCCACCATCACACCAAAATGAAATTAATTGTCATTGTTTGTATTTAGCAGATTCCAGATTGCAGTTTCGTGTACCCATGTACGTCAGATATTTTTTAGATTTCCCTACTTCTCATTACTTATATTATTACGGAAAATACTGTTGGGTGCATCAACATATTAGAAAATCAACTAAAATATTTTATTCAACAGTTTATATTGAAATAACTACTAGCTCTTTTCCATCTATAAATAAAATTTAGCGTGCGCCAAAGTTACTTTCTGCTTAAGAGCGCCAATGATGTCAAATTATGACAGCTCGCGGAAAACATCAACCACGGAATACACCATCCCAAGAAGAAGCGAAGCTGGTGCTGTTTTACAACTCATTTTCTGAGTGCGCGAGTGCGCATGTCTGACTTTCGCCATTTTAAGCCCGTTATCTGTCAATGACATGGGATTTTATTGTTTACCAAAGAATTCTCTTTGTTGTAAGCTTTTTGATTATTTACATATTTTTTGTGTTTTGAAGGATAAAATTTGTTTACAAAATTACATTTATTAGTTATGGCGCCAAAAACTTGTGCAATTCGTGGCTGTCATTCAAGTAATGGATGAATAATTGAAAAACACATTGAGTTGAACAATTGAAACTTTGTCGAAACAAGTCATAAGGTAAACAATTATTATTTGAGATTCTTTGGTTTCACTTTTTTGCGTGTAGTTTACATTTAATTTAGATTTTTTGAACAATTTTCTCAGTGTAACTTGATCCGTTATCTGTCAACGTCAGTTTGAAGGTCACGAAATTTTGCCCCCAAAACATCAAAGGATTTACGCCGGCTTTCGTTTCTTGTTTGGCTAGTGTATTCTGTGCATCAACTTTGCAGTTGCTTTTCAAGGCACAAAAGACGATAGTGGTCGTAGAAAAACATCTTTGACACTATACAAAAATTCAATTTTCTCTGCTGATTAGTTCTACCAAAAACAACAAAGCTCATAACAAGACTTTTTATGGCAGTCCGGGTCCAGATAATCTTTTTTTTTGTCTTGTCAACAGGTCTATTATATTTTATATATTTTTCATTGTTACAACTTATTTTTGTACATCATTTTATCTACTTATTTTTTGTGGAAATGCCATGCTACAAATATTAATGGTAAGAAAACAAAACAAATTTTAATATGTACCCACAATTATACGTTATAATCTATACAGGAAAACTAAAAACCCTCCATCCATCACCGACGAAAACCTCGATATAAGTCTCCTTGCTTTGTGAAGTGGGCTATCAAGGAAGATTTGTCCTAAGTTCATTTTAGACTAGACAATCTCTTGTACAATATTTAGTTTTTGGAATAGATTTGTTGTGTGAAATATTTTTAATCTATTTTAAGTTCATATTCCACGTTGCGTCAAATCGGAGTGACTTTGATTAATATTTAAGTAGATTTAAAGTTAAGTTGCGCTTTGAGGAAGTTTTGTTTTGCACCATGAACAATTGGTCATTTTAAGCTGCACCTAGCTAAGCTTAGAAAATCGCTCGCTTATTCTCCTCTTATTCTCAAAGTGGAGATTTCTAACCTAATATTCTTGTGTTTTCATTGACATATATGTCAATGATTTTTCTGTTTTTGGTTTTATTTTTTATTTTTGGAGAAGGATGTTTATGGAGGATGATCTGGAAGTATTGGATATTCTTGAAAATGGAACTATTATGGAGAATTGGATGGAAAAACTTTTTTTCAAAGCTTTCGGTCGACCAAGCCAACTGTTTTACAACTCGTAGAAATGCTATAAGATTCTTTGGAGCATGCGGACAATTCTGTAAGCCCAGACAGGTCATCAGTTTTCTTAGTTTCAATAACCTCTTTGTATTTTGCAGCTAAGGATATTAGCAATTCTTTTTCCCAAACTGCATAATTTGCCGATCTGATTTTCTTATTTTTCACTGTGTTTTCCACTATGAACAATTTTCTTATTTAAAAAACAAGAATCAGATCTTTTGATTTTCAAATAATAGACTCTTAACAGCTTTTAATATGTTATTCCAAACCCCAAAAACGAAAAGTCACTAGAAACCATAGAGAAATAAATAAAACTCAACTCAAATAGCGAGGTTGACAAATGTATTGAACACTTAGGTGAGAAGCAGAGCAAAAACATTGGTGCAGCTGAAGTTTAACTAAGCGACCGTTAAATTTTAAACTCGCCATAGCTAGTCTAAGCTTATGCTTCTATTGGTGCAAACGGCCATCATTCAGGCATAGGAGAAACGTAACGTGTTGCCAACTTGATTGACAGTGACAACAATGTCAGAGCGGAGCAGCCAATAGAAATTTTGGGTTGGTGCGACAAAATCCAGAACATCCAGAAATGTTACCAAGTCGCAGCGACTTCTTGCTCGAAAATAGAGCAAGTTCTAATTCATGCGACCAACGCGCCCAACGAAAAAAACGCCAAGTTGCATGCAACTTTTTCGAGTTGCAGCGTCAACTCGCACCGTGGGAAATGGACTTTAGACTATTCCAATTTATAGAAAAACATTTAGTTCATGATTCTGCGCAGTGAATTTATATTTTCCAAAACTTATAGAGCGTTACAATAATTATTATAATGCGAAATCAATTAAATCCGTTCTATTCATTCATTTATGCACAAAAGTCTATTTAGTACTATTCACTTTCGTATTAATATTTTCTCAAAGCAAAGTTCAATCATCTCAGATCAAGCTTCAGTTAACAATTTTCAAAATAACAATCACAATAATGGTCTTTGATGCGTTAAATTGCCTCTAATTAATCCTCTGCCTTTTCAGGATAGACGCATGATTGGCTTCAATTTCAAGATATGTTCTGAAATCACAATTAAATCATGGTCTTATGTTTCATTTTCTAAAATCCTCATTCCTCACAAGGATATACTTTGAAAAATGAATTTTAAATACTTTAATACATTGTGGTATTGCATAAACATACACCACTATAACACTGGTTGAGTGCCATTTTATTAGAAACCTGACCCGGACCACTGAAAATTATGATTTAGAAAAATATTTAACTGGAACCCTGCAAAAAGAATTAACAAAAATCAATCGAACTGGAGGAGAGACCTGGTAGAGACAAGGATCTCAGCAACAGACTTTGCAACATGAAGAAAGATACCTAAGCCCTCATCACACCTAACTGTCAAGCACTAGACATAAGGCCGTTTGCACCAATAGAGGCATAAGCTTAGAATAGCTATGGCGAGTTTAAAATTTAAGGGTCGCTTAGTTAAAGTTCACTTGCACCAATGTTTTTGCTCAGCTTCTTAACTAAGCGTTTAATAAATTTGTCAACCGCGCTATTTAAATTGAGTTTTATTTATTTCTCTGTGGTTTCTAGTGACTTTTCGTTTTTGTGGTTTGAAATAACGTATTAAAAGCTGTTAAAAGTCAATTCTTTGAAAATCAAACCATTTTATTCTTGTTTTTTAAATAAGAAAATTGTTTATAATGGAAAATACAGTAAAAAATGCTCCAAAGAATCCTCTAGCATTTATACGAGCTATAAAACAGTTGGCTTGGTCAAGCGAAACCTTTGGAAATAGGTTTTCCATCCAATTCTTCATAAAAGTTTTTACAGTTGTACCGTCTTCTTGGAAATCTATTTTCAAGAATATCCAATACTTCCAAATCATCCTCCATAAACATCTTCAAAAATAAAAAATAAACACACTTGAAAGTGGAAGACGGTAAACGAAAATTCGAAAACAGAAAAATCATTGACATATTATGTGAATGAAAAAACAAAAATGTTAGATTAGAAATCTCCACTTAAGCGAGCGATTTTCTAAGCTTAGTTAGGTGCAGCTTAAAATGACCAGTTCATGGTGCAAAGCAAAACTTTCTCAAAGCGCCACTTAACTTTAAGTCTACTTAAATATCAATTGGTGCAAACGGCCATTAGGGACACAATTTTCGGAGAATCAAACGTGCCACATGAAACACATGGAATACATTCTGAGGACCTACTTGAAGTAGAAAAAAACTCAACATTCAACACCGAAAATTATGTGTTGAAACATGTTTAACTGGCACCTACTGAAAGGACTGACAAAACTTAATCGAAGTTATCTCGAGGTGGTACCTGGTAGAGACAGCACATGCAGCATGGATAAATAGATCATAACCCACATCACACCTAACTTTTAAGCACTAGACTCAAGGAGTCAATCAACACCAGCATAAAGACGGCTCCACAAATAAGTTGTCAATGAAAAAATGATTCTACACTGTGAGCCGAAATAAAGGAGTACATTTTTTAATTGAAAAACCAAACTAGGGCAGTTATCTACAGCGATTCCCTTAGTGCAGTGCAAGGTATACAAAAATTGAATCCGAATCATCCCATTCTAGCTCAAATAAAAAAAGACTTGCTCGCCTTTAGACCCATTAGCCTAACATCCTTTGTGCTGAAAACACTGGAGAGGGTGGCTGATCGATACATAAAGGAAAAGGTTGGGCTTAGGTATCCTTTGCACAACAACCAACATGCTTTTAGGTGTGGCAAGTCAACTGAAAGTGCCTTACACCAACTGGTAACTCAGGTGGAGAAGGCGCTGGAAAATGGCATGATCGCCCTGGGAGCTTTCTTGGATATACAAGGGGCGTTTGACAGCACCCCTGTAGGATCCATGTGTAGGGCTGCGGCAAATCATGGAATAGAGCCAATGATCACTCACTGGCTTGGGGCCATGTTGTGCAACCGTACAGTAGAGGCCACATGGAAAGACCATGTGGCAAAAGTAATCGTCGCTAGGGGATGTCCGCAAGGAGGTGTTCTTTCGCCCACATTGTGGAACCTAGTCATTGACGAGCTAATAACCCTTTTAAACGGTGAGGGCTTTCTAACGATTGGGTATGCCGATGATATCGTTGTCCTTGTTGTTGGAAGGCACATTACCGTTCTCAGGGACCTCATGCAAAGGGCTCTGAATAGGGTACATGGGTGGTGTAACGAACACGGACTTGCAGATAATCCTGCCAAGGCTGAGATAGTTGCTTTCACCAAAAAGAGAGGTATAAGACCTGAGGGTCTAAATCTTGACGGAGTACCACTGCCGGTGGTTGAACAGGTGAAGTATCTAGGAGTGATCCTTGATAAATCACTGACATGGAAGGCTCATCTTGATAGTCGCCTAAGCAAGGTGACAAACACGTATTGGGCCTGTAGGAGAGCCATTGGTCCGAGGTGGGGACTGACCCCCAAAACGATCATATGGTTCTATAGAGTGATTATGCTGCCTATGCTCACATATGTGGCTCTGGTCTGGTGGCGGAGGGTAACCTTGGTCACGGCTAGATCGCAACTGGCACGCCTTCAAAGGGTGGTCAGTTTGGGGGCAACTGGCTACATGAGAACTACACCAACTGTTGCGATGGAGGTGATCCTTGATCTTCAGCCTCTTCACCATGTGATCGAGGCTGAGGCGGGGAGGGCTTTCCTGCGCTTGAAACGGCTGGGATACGTGCGAAGAGGGGAAGAGTGCAGGCACGTCAAGAAGCTCCGGCTCCTGGAAGATATTCCAGTTCTGGCTCGAGCGGCTGATGAATGCCTGCGTAAGTACTACTTCGCTACCCCATATAGGGCCATGATACGGGATAGAGAGTCCTGGGAAAAAGAGAGGAATACACAGCCTAATGATAGAGCAGGTGATAGAGCAGGGGCTGGAATTTACTCCAGGAACCCAAGAACACAGGTTTGTGTACCATTGGGTGAGGGTGTATCTGCATATCAGGCCGAGATATATGCTATCTTGGAATGTGCGCAGATAAACCTAGACAGAGGTTATGTGGATCGACGCATAACCATATACTCCGACAGTCAGGCAGCAATTAAAGCCCTGAGTGGGTATACCGGCAACTCAGGACTTGCTAACGAATGTCGAGAACTACTTGCTAATCTTGCAAGGCGGAACGTGGTGCGGCTAGAATGGATTCCAGCCCACTCTGGTTTTGAAGGCAACGAGATGGCGGATGCACTGGCTGCGGAAGGGGCGGCAGCTCCTTTCTGCGGCCCGGGCCCGACCCTGGGCCTAACAAAACAGAGAATACGCAAGGAGACGAAGAAGTGGCTGAGGAATCAGCACCTCGCTCATTGGAATGCTCTGCAGGGTCCTAGACAATCCAAACTTCTACTGAAGGGATGGACTGATGGACATGCCAGGGCAGCCATTGAACTACCAAGGAGTAGGCTAAGGAAGATAGCAGGACTCCTAACAGGGCACTGCTGTATGAGGAAGCACCTCTACAATCTAGGAGTAGAGGAAAGTTCCCTATGTAGGGGTTGCGGCATGACTGATGAAACGTCAGTTCATGTTCTCTTAGAGTGTCCACACTGGGCTGTATTACGCAGGCGAATCTTCGGAGTCACTGTCATGGCTCCTGAGACACGAGCAGGCATCCACTGAAAAAGGTTGCGGCCTTTATTGAGGGGCTCGGCTTCATGGATGACTAGGTAGCAGGATTGGCACAATGGGCCCGCCAGTGGCCTCAGTGTCGGAGCCTTGGCTTGAGTTGTCCAGGACAGGGCTCGCCTGCACATTTAGTAGTAGTAGTAGTAGTGCTCGCCATACAAAATTCAAATAAAGAGGTGAATATTGTTTGGATTCCATCACATATCGAAATTATGGGCAATGAAAAAGCCGACCAGATGGCCAAAGAAGCATGCGTACATTAAACAATCTACAGGTACAAACTAGTTCAATTCCTTACTGTGACCTATTGAACTGCATAAACAAGCACTCTAGGAAGATGTGGATTGAATGATGGAAAAAATTGAAGAACAAGCTGCAAAAACTTAATCAAGACTTATTACCAAACGAGACAAACCCAGCAGAATTGGACATACGAAATTAACTCACGAACATTTATTGAAAAAGGAACCAGTGAGTACATGTTACGTGTGTGATCTGCCAATGACCGTGGAACATTTAATAGTCGAGTGCCCACTATATCATACAAAACGAGTAGTCTACAAAGTGTCAAGTGACATTAAGTGTGCGTTAGGCAAGAAAAACTATACCGGAACAATCAATTTTTTAAAAGCGAGACTTATTTAAACGAATTTAATTTTTTTTTCTAGTGACCTATTTATAAATTTTAATAATCAGCATACTGACTAACCAAAAAAACACTATACCACCGCTAATAACCTACCATGTTTGATGCGGGTTAAGAAAATAAAAAAATATATATATATTTTTTTGTTTTTTGGGCGATTTGTTTTGTTTTTGCAGGGCTAATACCCTAACATGTCCTCAACATGACTAAATTTGTAAGCAAAAATAATGTACAGAGTCGGACTTATGAAAAAAATTATATAACAGTGCATTTGAGCTTGTTGCAAATGAAAACTGTCTTAGCTAAAATTGTAGGTACTAATATGCTTTTTCGGTAGATAAACTATCCAGAACACTTCAGTAGAAAGGAAATTTTCCGAAATTACCGAATTCTAAAAATACCATTTTTTTACTAAATAAAATTTTATTAAATAACACATTTATGAAAACAGCTTAGTAACTTTAAAACTTAGAGTAATATGTTATGAATGTGTCCACCATTATTGTTTTACCACTTCAAAGTCGTCTGCGCCATTCCCCAAATTGAATAATCAACCGGATTTAATTCTGTGCTGTAAGGTAGCCACATTCATACTATTTTTCTCTAAGTTTTGAAGTTACTAACTGCTGTTTGCACCGGTTGCAGTTATCTTTCGGCTTTAGTAACTCATGATTAAATTTAACCATTGATTAAAAGTGAAGTGTTTTGCACCATTTGTGGTTAAGGTACTGGTTAGTAAATTATTTGTTAGGTGCAAGTTGGTATCTTGACATTTAGGAATAATTTAATAAACAGCAATTTTGTTGGTACTAGTGGTGTCAAATATGACAACTATTAGATATTTATATTTGTAAAATTACCCAAA
>CAJUYI010006564.1:0-13539 GCA_910591695.1 Galerucella pusilla
CGGTACCAGTGTTCGCGTGCACATAGTTAGATACAGTGGCGTGGTTCAGTAAGAAATTCAAACAAACCAGTCATTATCTCATACAATTTCAATAACTATTAATTATGACTGAATTTTGAAAAATTTATATTGTTTCTTATAGTGTAGCAGATCATTCTTTGGAATAAAACTAATACTAGATGTTCGTTCTATCAATTTTTGTTATCTGCGTATTTTTCGGACTACCGCAATATTAATTGTGCTTGAAATACCTTGAACATCTCAAGTTAAATCATCAAACATGCTTTAGCTTCAAATGATATGAGTTGGTAGGAAAGTAGCTACACTGCCTAATATACGTAGATACTGCTTAAAAACAGCGGAATGCATTTGAGCCAATGGGAGGATGAAACAAGGTGATATTTTTTCTGTCATTCTGTCTAAGAATATCTAAAACTTTCGAATCTAAATGACGGCAATCCGTCATCGTGCAGCCATGTAGCTCTAAAGGCTTTCGAATGTATTTGATTATTACAAAGATAAGCAAAACAAGACGAAATAGAGCTGAAGTGGGGAGAAATTGTATACTTATCATTTTGACCATGCAATCCAACTTCTCACATAAATAGTTTGCATACATGCCAAAAGTCAATTGGTGGTCAATAATGGAAACCAAATATTTTGCGCTCAATAGGTACTTGAAGTTGATAGGATTGACTGAGGAAGCCATAAGTAGATATCTGTCACTTGATTATAATGGTTATCAAGTTCTAGAACACTTGTACGTCCAGCGTCGTTACACACCCACATTTTCTGTCCTTTGCAACTATTTCCAATTAATTTTCACCTACACTCTTCGTTACTATTTCGTTTTGCAGCTGCTCAAGCTTCCTGAATCCCTCATATCGCCATTCCATATCCGAGAATCAATTTCCGAGCATCTTTTCTTTTCCTTGTGGTCACAATATATACAGATTGCGAAAAGTCTGAGAAAAGTACGACAAGGAAAATATGAGAAAAACTACTTGTAAGAGAGAGAAGAATAATTGGTGGCAGTCAGCGATGGTTGTGAGTTCAGTGCCCCCCTATTTTAACCGCTGTTGCCAAATGTATTTATCTGTAAAAGTTATTCCCAATTTTTGTCGGCAACAATGTTGAATACCAATAATTTTTAAATCGAAATCAGTGTGTGTATTTTATTCATTGCAGATTGTAATTTTATTTTTCTTTAACTATTTTATTTTTATTTGTGTGGATCTCACTTATTTTGAAAGTCAATAATATTATCAATATCAATTTTCTCCCACTAAATACGGCTTTATCCCGTGCTAGAGTTCAAATGCAAAATAAGTTATTTATTCCTTAGAGAGTATCAAGGATTCTAAACTGGCAACGCTGTTTTTATATCAGATTTGTAGTAGGAACTGAACACACGCCCAATACTGACTGCCCACAATTATTCTTCTCTCTTTTTCCAGTAGTTTTTCTCATATTTGCCTTGTCGTATTTTTGTAAATCGTATGTCGCGAAAAGACTTCGCAATCTGTATATTCATTAATTGGAAATACATCAATTGTGGAGAAATCTTTCGACTGAAATTAAAGTGTTTATGGTGACTTTGATGAATATTTCAATTAAAATGTATCCTTCTGAAAAAATTGAACGTTACAGCTATGATTACCAAATTTAGCTCATTCCGTTTCATTCTAACAATCGCCTGTTAAGGTATTGTTCACTTCTATATAATTATTGCTGGTGCGCCATGCACATTGATGCAGAATACTCTTTAGTGTCCCCCTGCTCAAGGTCAGCGTGTGATTTATGATAATGACATAAATTTTGTTTCTTTTCAGTTTGCTGAGCTCAGCCTCTGGGCTTTAACTTTCAAACTCTCGATAATGGTGAGTGAATATTTGTGTATTGAGTTAGAAAATTTGGAATTATAACGAAATTTACGATGGAAACGTTTTACGCAAATTGTTGAATTGAAATTTATCAAATCAACTATAAAATCTTCGCAACAATTTTATATAGAAAACTGACAGATTCATTAATATAATAATATACAAAGTATTTCAATGAAAAATATCCACCTTGTAAAAGTAAGTTATATTATTAATATTATAATTATTATTATTATTAGAACAGTAATAAGGGCTGAGGTAAGAACCTATGAAGCCCATGATCTGGGAACATAAATAAGTGCTTAAACGCCTATAAACATAATAAATGACAAATTAACAATAATTAACAAAATCTTAGTTTTCAAGAATAACCGCAACAACTATACAGCGAAAAAAGATATAAATAACACAAGTTCAGATAAATAATAGATGCAACAATGCGCACTATTAACTATTAAATAGAAGTCTATCAATCCTGTTCTTGAATGCGTTAACTGATGGTGCGTCAACAACATCATCAGGAAGATTGTTCCAGACATCAAACACTCTGTTTGGTAAAAAGTGCTGTCTTACTCGGGATCTAAAGGACTCCTTCTTAAGTTTAAATGGGTGACCTCTCACTCTAAGATCAGTGTTGAATAGAAACATAGATTGAAGATCACCAAAGTTGTGCTTAATGATTTTATAACATAATATCAAGTCTCCCCGAAGTCGACGGTCTTGAAACGAGATGAGATTCGCCCCAGTCAGTCGCTCCTCATAGGAAGGCCTTACGCCTTGTTTCCTATGTAGATCCCTCCATTTTCTTGATGAAACACCCTGTACGTTCAATATATGACAGTGACAGTATACCATAACAGCATCAAAGCAGTCACGTGGTGAATAAACAGTCCTAGTTGACATCGTTTCCATCTGCTGACTCCAAGATAAATCGACAAAAACAAACAACGCGACGACCACAGCAATGACAACTGCACCAGAGGCAGAAACCTCCTCTTCGAAGCACACCGGTGCAAACTAGTGGAAAGTGAAATACTAGTTATAAGTAAACGAGCTCCCTCTCCAAGATGTCCACTTAATAATCATGCCTCGTGACTATACCACAATAGCACAACCAACCTCCTCCAAAATCAAAAGCCAAACTCCCCACACTCAAGTAAGAATCGTCCACTTTTGGAAATCCCTTTATATATGCCGATACATCTAACTCCAGATACAAAATAGAGAACGAGGTCGCTCCAAATAAGGTTCTTTTCTTCCATAGAGTCCTGCCAATCATTCATATTCTCAATGCTTAAAATCGCCAGTGGCATCTATCTTTTCTTCTCAAGTGACCTCTATCAGCAGCGAATTCATCGCCAGTCAGATCTACGAAGAAAAGAAGAATATTTGACAAACAACGTGAGTTTTATCAAAACACGAGTGAAAAAAAAACTATCACAAGTTGCTTCTGTGAATTTTAAAAGCATTCTTTGATAAGCTGTGGATATTTCAATGTACACTTCGACTTTATTAATAGTTACATGCTTGAAAATAAACAACTCGTATGGTATTGAAAAAAAGGCGTACTACAAATAGGTAGTCTACATCGTTAATTGGACAGGCAAAGTGTATTATTTACGTCTCCAAACGTCGATATCAGAATCGAGAAAATCAAACATACGGAATGTAAAGAAATACTCGAGGAATTCCTAAATTAGATCGACCATTGGAAAGGTTTTTTTTATCTGCTGCGGCCCTTCACAAAGAAATCGATTATTTGTGTTTTTTAGTTGATTGAAATAATTATTCGAGTGTTTATGGGGTTGATGCAATTGCTACTACTTTATAGTGATCAAAAACAAGTAGTGGAAAATTTTTGAAATATTTTACAAAAACCGCATTGTATAGCTTAATTAGAAGACAGTCTGTACTTGAAACGTGCACAATATGCTAAAAAAAAGAAAAACTGGTATTATGGAGCAATTGAAAACTTTCTCAGTAATTCGCAAAAAGTTTAAAGTCGATCATAGCATTTTGAAGTTATTTTCCGATGTCATGAAAATGTTTACGTCATTTATTGAATTACAAAGGAACTATAGGAGTACTATCCGGGTGTCACATTTGACAGTAAGTTAACATGGAACTCTCATCTAGAAAACAGAGTAAAAAAGCATACATTTCTTATGAACAGTGTCGCAGAACCATCGGCCGTACCTGGGGAGTTAAAGCAAACCAGCTGACAGTCGTCCGTAAACTGGATCAAATTCAGAGAACAGCATGCCTCAATACAACAGGAGGCGTGAGAACCACACCAATCAGAGCTATGGAGGTGATCCTTGGCCTCACATCAATAGGGTTATTTTGATGACCATGACACGCTTACGCTCTATCGTTATACAACCTGACGTAGGATCTGGTAGATTGAGACGTAACCTATGGCGTGAGGCACTCAATGAGGTCCCACTGCTGCAGGCAAATACGGACGCAATCTCACCACAATATGCCTTTCACAGGCCCTACAAGGTAATCATTAAATATAACACACAAGACACATCAGAAGAAGGAGCACTCCGCATCTTTACGGATGGCTCTGGCACCAATATGGGCTTAGGATGTGGAATTTACTTCAGATCTCTGAATCTAAACATCAAATGGGCGATGGGCTGTAATGTCAGCGTTGCTCAAACATAGCTCACTGCTATCTTCACCGTGAAGGAGATTACCAAAAGAAACACGACAGGTAATAAAATTCGCCAAAAAATACGTGACTGTGAACAGACAGAACCTTCGGACAGCCACGGGTATTCTGACCGGTCACTGCTAACTACGAAAACACCGCTACAGACTGGGTCTGTCTGATACTTCACTCTGTAGGGGATGTGAACAGGAAGATGAGACTGTCGAACACACTCTTTGTGAATGTCCGACACTCTCTCAATTCAGGTTTTCTGTATCCGGCGAGTACAGGCTAATACAAGCCAGCATGAGGGAGCTTACTTTCGGCGACGTTATCGCCTACTTCAAACAAGTAGGCTGGATGACGAGCCAGAAGGAAGTCTGAACCTCAGAAGGATGCACAATGGGCCAATTGTGGCCTTAGTGCTGTGGGGGTCATCCACCCTTCGAATTCTTACAGAGATACAGATACCTACCAAAAAAAAATTATTGGAATGAAAATGCTATTCGTTTAAAATTCGCGCTCAACCAAAAATTACAGATGACATAACGAGTACGTCCATAATATATCGAAAGCTGACAGTGTACTTGTCAGTCAGGCGAGTGGGTAAACGCCCTTGAGGTGCGTTTGTGAATTATTTTCAATTTTTGTCTTAAATTTGGCAAGTAGTGGAAACATTGCATATACACCATGGTGTTGGAGACATTAATAAACCTTGTAGCTTATTCCTCTCGGGCGGAGCCCCTCGCGAAATAATTTTGGTGCTCGGTCAATAATAATAGTCTTCACCACCTTGGTGTATAATATACCTACTATTATTTTCATTTTAAGTCGCATCAACCACTAGGATTATTAGCGACGATATTATTCACATTAAATATTTTGGATAACAATTTGGATATCATATTTATATTAGATTATGAACATTATAAATCACACCAAGTAAACTCTGAAAAATCTACTTTGTGCATGTTTATAAATAACTTAAAAAAACTATCATTGAGTGCTTCTGCCACAAATTCAACCAGTCCAATGTAATTAGTGTAATTAACTCTTTTTTCTCCATTTAAATACAAAATTACCCCATCGCCAAAGTAGCACCTCGTTTTAAAAAATCGGACCACACATAGCGATGTTCCAAATTCTGCAATCTAATTGGCAAACACATTAACGACACGAAACAATAAGCGGTGCTTTATACATTTTATCCGGTAGTCCTTCCTTTAAGATAACAATTAAGAGTTTCCGACAAAAAGGAGTGTAACTGCTTCTATTTGATTTTTAGTGTCGCCTATAAAGAATGCGAATAGGACATAAAAATTAAGTGGTTAAAAAGACACACTACTTTAACGTTTAATTTTTGAAAAAATCTCTCGGTATCTGATTTGATAAGATGAAATTCGAGTTATTTTAAGTCGTTAAGTTGATTATTTACTAATGGTTGTTAAACTGATAATTTTTTTTCCTCAATTTCCAATTCCAATGATAAGTACCTATTGAAAATTTTGTTGCTCAATTAAATGAAAAATTGATATTATTTTAGTTTTAAAATTCCTTAGTTGGCTTCAGATCTGCGTCCAGTCGTAGACAAATACATGATAGAAACAATTATGTTTCACAACTTGCCACTAAAAAGGTTTGCGCTACTTTCTCTACAGGTGTTTATTAATTTTGTCAAAATCCTTAAAAAATCATATAGACGAAATAAATGTGAATTATCATTGTCAGATTGACAAAAATTACTTCTGACGATGATATTTTACATACCAAAATAATTAAAAATTTACAGTTTTTATATATTTTTTATCATTTAAAATATAAATATAATATATTGGTACAAGCACAAGATTGGTCATGAGTTATACCACATATTTTTGGGTCAAAAATAGGTTAATTGAATCTCACTTACCTCTATACAAAAGTGCAGGGAAAAAAAGTTTCAGGGTGGTTCATTTGAAAATTCGAATCCATTTTTCCAAAGTGGCCATATCCAGTAAAGTGGAACTGATAGCGTCAATTTATTTGTTTTATCAGGGATTTTTAGAGAAGGTCAACACACTTTTGCCCGCCAAGTTTTTTGGAGTCTCACATCTAACAAAATATGGATCGCCACCTGAATGAAACTTATAATTTTCTACTTTTTTGACTCATTGTATACAGTAACCCATAAACTAGAAATGGTTGCTTCAATTTTTGTTTCACCATGGATTTTCAGAGTAGGCCAACACACTTTTGTCCCAAACTTTTTCTGAGGCTCACATTTAACAGAATATGGATTGCCACTTAATCATCAAAAAAAAGAAATAAAAAAAAAACTTAAAACGTCTAATTTTGAAGTTTTCTGACTTATTGTATACAATAACTCATAAACTGGAACTGGTAGCGTTTATTTATTTGTTTTATCAAGTATTTTCAGAGAAGGTCAACACACTTTTGCCCCCAACTTTTTTTGAGGCTCACATCTAACAAAATATTGATCGCCACCTGAATGAAACTTCCAATTTTGAACTTTTTTGACTCATTGTATACAGTAACCCATGAACTTGAAATAGTAGCTTCAATTTTTTTGTTTTACCATGGATTTTCAAAAGAGGCCAACACACTTTTGCCCCCCAACTTTTTCTGAGGCTCACATTTAACAAAATATGGATTGCCACGTAATTTTAACGTCTAATTTTAAATTGTTTTGACTCATTGTATACAATAACTCATAAACTGGAGCTGGTAGCGTTAATTGATTTGTTTTATCGAGGATTTTCATAGAAGGTCAACACACTTTTGCCCCTCAACTTTTTTGGGGCTCACATCTAACAAAATATGGATCGCCCCCTGAATGAAACTTCGAATTTTGAACTTTTTTGACTCATTGTATACAGTAACCCATAAACTGGAACTGGTAGCGTTAATTTATTTGTTCCACCATGAACTCTCAGAGAAGACCGACACACTTCCCTTACATCTCACAAAATATGGAAAGTCACTTGAATGAAATATATAATTTTTAACTTTTTTGACTTATTGCATACAGTAACTGTTGAGATAAATTAGTGTCTTTGTGCTTAGATAGTTTATAAAAAAGGAAAAAGAAGAAAAAAATGAAGTATATGTAGTCATGGTTTATATAAAATGTTTTAGTTTAAAATAAGTCGAATAAATAAAATAAAAACTTCACTGTCTATTTAATTACAGTATAAAAATCTATATAATAAAATATAAAAAATAACAGGTTATGGGCCCAGGAATGCCCTAAAAGTGCCATAAAAACAAGGAGAAATAAAAGTAAGAAAAAAAAATTGTGATAGAAAATAAGAAACTATAAGAAAATGGGTGACAATGAAGACATTAACAACATTGACAAGCTTATAGATGCCGAATCTTTCAATTTGTGGGATTTCCAAACGACAATATTCTTCAAAGCCAGTGGATTATTTAGCATTGTAGCAGGTGAAGAGAAAATAGAAGATTTGAACCAAGAGAAAGAAAAAAGATCATGGATTCAAAGAGATGCTAAAGCACAAAAAATCATGGTATCGACTGTTGATAAAAAAATCCTGATTCATATTATTAATTGTAAAACATCAAATGAAATGTATACAAAACTTAAAAGTATTTTTAAACAAGATACTACGTATCAAAAATACAATCTACTTCAAGAGTTTTTTGGTTGTCAGTATGACAGAGGTACGGATTTATCTACCCATTTAAGCAAGCTCCAGAACATGGCTTTCAGACTAAAAACTTTGAAACAAGATATAAGTGATGACATGCTCATGTCAAAAATTTTGAGTACTCTACCTGACACATACAGATATTTCAAAACTGCTTGGGAGTCGTCTCCACAAAATGAAAAAATTTTAAATAATCTTACAGCAAGACTTTTGTTAGAAGAACATAATAATAAAACAAATAACAATAAAGGAAGAAATGTGGCATTTCAAAGTAATGAAAAACTGTGTTACATCTGTAAAAAACCAGGACATCTCGCAAACTATTGTAGATATAGGGATGTTGGTGCAACTGGAAGTAAATTTGAAAGAAATAATGAAGACAGAAACAAAAATAAAGAAACAAACCTAAAAGGTAACAGATTGTATTGCAATATCTGTAAAAAGACAAACCATAGAGAATTTAACTGTTTCTTCAAAAACAAACAAGAAGGAAATAAAAAACATGAAATAAATAAAGTTGCCTTTTTAACAGAAGATGAAAATAAGAAAGCATATTTGGAGAAAAATGTATTTGTTATCGATTCAGGCTGTACATCACATATGGCGAATAACATAGAACTATTCAAAAAACTAACAGATAAAAATATAGAGATAAGTGTGGCAAAAAAGGATGCACAAATAACTGCAGAAGGCATTTGTAGTATTGAAACAGAAAAATGTATACTAAATGAAGTTTTATATGTACCAGACCTAACAAAAAAATCTTTTGTCAGTATCCGTCATTACAAAAAACAATGGACAAGTTATTTTTGAAGAGGATAAAGTTTTTGTCATGAAAAATAATGAGAAGATATTGGAAGGAAGAAAGAATGAAACAGACTTGTATACAGTAGACTTGAACGGAGTAGACGAAATCAAAGAAGAGAATTATTTCACAGAAACAAAAGAAGATAAGGTTTTAACTTGGCATAGAAAATTGGGGCATATTAATATTAGAAGCATGAAAAAATTAATAGATGCACAAATGGTAACAGGTATGGATTTAAAGAAGAGTGATTGTGATCGTTTTGAGATACCTTGTGACATTTGCTTAAGAGCTGAGCAGACAAGATTTCCATTCAGTTCAGAAAGAACAAGAGCAACGAGACCATTGGAAATTATCCATACAGATTTATGTGGTCCAATAGATCCATACACTTGGGACAACAAGAAGTACATACTTACCATTATAGATGACTACACAAATTGGACAGTGATTTATTTATTGGAATATAAGAATGAAACAACAAGTTTTATAAAAGAATATATAGAAGAAAATGAAAGATATAAGAACACAAAAGTATCAAAGATAAGATGCGATAATGGAAGCGAATATAAAAATAATGAATTGATGATTTACTGCAAAGAAAAAGGAATCAAATTAGACACAACTATACCTTATACACCACAATTAAATGGAAAAGCTGAGCGCCTTAATAGAACCCTAATTGACAAAATAAGATCGTTGTTATTTGATAGTCGAATTGACAAGAAATTTTGGGGTGAGGCAGCTAGAGTTGCCGCATACATACTAAACCGAAGCCCTACAGAGTCAGTACCAATCAATGTGACACCATTCCAGATGTGGACAGATAAAATACCAGATTTGAGAAGAATGCAAATATTCGGATCAGAAGCATATGCAAAGAATTTAGGATACTTAACAAAGCTACAAGAAAGGTGTGAAAAATATACATTTGTAGGTTTTGCAACAAATGGATACCGACTGTTTGATGAGAAAAGGAGAAAAATAATTATAAGAAGAGATGTGATATTCAAGAAACCTAAAAATGAAATAAAAACAGAAATTATTAGAATAGATACAGAAGAATTACAAGAAAGACAAGAAGATATATATGAAAACTCAAAAGAAGTGTCAGAAAGAAGTGAAATATTACTAGAAAACATAGAAAATACAGTAAGAGAAACTTTACAACACGAAGATGTAAAAGAAAAAGTGACAGAAAATGAGATAGAATATATTAATGAAGGAAATGATGAAGAATCAAGCTTAGGACAAGGCAACAGAAGCAGAAGAGGAAGAAAAATAATGAAACCAAGTCGTTACGATGATTATGTTCTATTGACATATATAATGAAGCAATACAATGTGAAGAAAAGCAATACTGGAAGCAAGCAATAGAAGATGAAAAAGACTCATTGAAAAGAAACCAGACATGGGAATACGTAAATCGAGATGAAGCTAACAACAAGAAAGTTTTGACAAACAAATGGGTTTTTAAAATTAAAGATAATGGCAGCTATAAAGCAAGATTAGTAGTTAAGGGTTGTCAACAAACAAAAGGTCTCGACTATGATGAAGTATACAGTCCAGTAGTCAATATCAATTCTTTAAGAACACTATTAGCTATATCAGTACAACAAGAATATCAAATGAAGAAATTTGACATTAAAACTGCATTTCTTTATGGAACTATATCGGAAGAAATATATATGCAAATTCCAGAAGGATACCAAGAACAACCAGAAAAAATTTGCAAACTGAAAAAATCCTTATATGGTCTTAAACAAGCTCCAATGAAATGGAATGAACATTTTACAAATTTCTTGAAAGAAAATGACATGGAGGCATTGAGCGTGGATCAATGTACATTCAAAAACAAAAATGGGAGTTTATTTTTAGCTATTTATGTAGATGATGGTCTCATAGTTGGAGAAAAATTAGAAGAAATAAATGATTTACTGGAAAAATTGAAGCAAAAATTTGAGGTTAAGATATTTGACAAAGTGGATTGTTTTCTGGGTATCAGATTAACCAAAGATGGAAGTTCAATAAAGCTAGATCAAGAGAGCTATATTGAGGATGTATTGGAAAGATTTAACATGAAAAATGCAAAGTCTAGTACAACACCAATAAGTGATTATGAGGAGATATCGTCAGTACAAGAGACAAAATTTCCATACCGTGAAGCCGTAGGAAGTCTTCTTTACTTGTCCAATAGAACAAGGCCAGACATATCATATGCTGTGAGCTACTGTAGCAGAAATATGGAAAATCCAACGAACAAAGATGTTAAAAATGTGAAGAGAATCATGAGATATCTAATAGACACAAAATCAAGAGGGGTGGTTTATAGAAAAAGCGGAGGAGATTCGATGATACAAGTTTTCAGTGATAGTGATTTTGCAGGAGATAAGAACACAAGAAAAAGCACAACCGGCTATGTTATATTTTATGGTGAAGGCCCGGTGAATTGGTGTTCGAGAAACAACCAGTGGTAGCACTAAGCACTACAGAAGCAGAATTTATAGCCGCTGCCGAATCAGTGAAGGAAGTTCTATATATAAAAACATTGCTGGAAAATTTGTTGATGAAGACTATAGATGTTACATTGAAGATAGATAATCAGAGTGCTATGAGCATAATCAAGAATGGACAATTTAATAAGAGAAGTAAACATATAGATGTGAGATATCATTTTATAAACGAAAAAGTTAAAGAAGGTCTGATAAAAGTGGAATATATATGCTCAGAAAATAATACAGCAGATATTTTCACGAAGGCACTAAATAATGTGAAATTTCAGAAACATAAAGTAAAATTAGTGAAATAAGTTGAGTTTATTTTTTTACGTTCTTGTAATAATTTGAAAAAAAAATTAGCTATTATTTTTTTTTTTGCAATTATTAGGACAAGGTGTTGAGATAAATTAGTGTCTTTGTGCTTAGATAGTTTATAAAAAAGGAAAAAGAAGAAAAAAATGAAGTATATGTAGTCATGGTTTATATAAAATGTTTTAGTTTAAAATAAGTCGAATAAATAAAATAAAAACTTCACTGTCTATTTAATTACAGTATAAAAATCTATATAATAAAATATAAAAAATAACAGTAACCCATAAAATGTAACTGATAGCGTTAATTTATTTGTATCACCATGGATTTTCAGAGGAGACCGACTCACTTTTGCCCAACTGTTTTGAGGCTCACATAAAATAAAATATGGATCGCCACCTCAATGTAACGTCTAATTTTGAACATTTTTTATTCATTGTATAAAATAACCCACAAACTGGAACTGGTTTCATTCTTTATTTTTTTATTATTGATTTTCAGAGGGGATCAAAACACTTTTGCCCCCCCCCCCAAGTTTTCTTCAGGCACACATTTAACAAAATATGAAACGCCATACTTGAAATAAAAGTCTATTTTTGAAAACTTTTTTGCATAATTGTATTTCCTTGTAAACAATTTAGTTTGAAAGATACAGCAATCCTTTGAAATGTCAATTGTGTGAGTTTCAAAGAATTTTCGTCCCATCTTTTTAGACCAACGTTGAAAAAATCAATTAGAATAAATCTCCTTGTATTATTTTTGTATGCACTTCCGTATATATAGGTGAGAGTCAATGAATTCATTTTTGTCCCCAGAATATGTGATATAGTTTATGACCAATCTTCTCAAGTCACCCCCTATATATTTCATCATATCCAAATACCTGACTAGTACATAGCATAGCACCTTGTATAAATACTATCACCCACTATAATATTATCTTGACTCTGCGTCTCTACACAGACTGGTGAACACTTGATGTAATTTATCTCAGAGTTATGAGTGTGATAGATTTTGGTTTTAATCTAGATGGCTACGCTTGATTTTAGAAACCTTTTGATTTTGGTTACCTTTTGATGGATGTCTTTTGTACCTTGCCGACATTGTTTGTTTTCTCAAGATTGTTAAGCGGCGTCATGGGATTTTATCTCTTGTTTTATTGTTTTACAATTCAACATGTCTTTAAAGGTAAATATAAGATTAGACCCGTATAATAATTACAGACTGATTCTACAATCTATATCGAGTTCCTGTCACACTTCATATCCATATCACTAATTGACATTCAAATTGGAAAAAATATTGATTAATATGAAATATAATTTCAATAAAATCAAGATAAAACGATGTGTCTATGAAAATTAAGACTTTTGATAAACGTCGCCAACATGCTTTGATAACTCTCGTCGGTTTTGGTTCATCTTGGAACACCCAAACGTTTATTTTCGAGTTCATAGGAGTAGATCTTAGATTCATCAGCACTGAAAATTATTCTGTACCTACAGGATGGTCCCTGAGTAATTGTACATAGGAGTACAGTACAATCTTCACTTCAAAATATTGCGATTCAAACCAACAAGCCTCAAAAAATGTTAATATTAAGAGAGATGCAGGATGTTGAACATTAAATTTCAATTTTCGTTTTTTACAATAGCTTTAACGCTTTTCGACGTATATGCACAAAAATTTTAGGTTGAGGGCTTTTTGATATGAG
>CAJUYI010006566.1:7431-20966 GCA_910591695.1 Galerucella pusilla
CCACTTCCCGAACTCGGATCGCCCGTAATTTATTTTTTTCTTCAATTATATCATATTCCCCTCCTTCTATAATGGGTTTCATCCTACTATAATTTTTTTTTGTTTCAAAAATTATCGACCCTGGTCTATGCAATCCTTCCTCCTCAAACATCTGGCTAGTGGATGGAATATCTATAACATAAAAATTATGTGTTCATTTTTTCTTAGGTACCTACATCAATTAAATTCCTTTCATAGGTTTACCTTGGAGTTTCAACTTTCCCAAGTGGGGAATAATCAAACAGAATGTTTATATGAGTAAAATTATTTCAAACTTACGATAATAAATACCTACTTTTTTTTTATTTTTTATTTTTTTATTTAACATACTGCGTCAACCAATAGGGTTATTGGCAGTTCAGTACATATACTAGTTACATTTACAGTTACATATATCAGTTATTTTGCTCAGGAGCTGTTACCTATGAGGCACTATAGTAGGGAACAAAAAATCAGATCCCTCCTTTGGATTTTAATCTAAGAAACATACTCCCATTTAATAACATTCAATACATACCTATGTATACAGGGTGAATCACGACCAACGGGATGGAGGTTTATAGCGAAACGGTGAAAGTTTTAAAATATTTTTCACTTTAGTAGTTTGTACATTCATATAGGCTACATTTTAAAATTATTTTGAAATATACAGGATGTTCCAATAAAGTGTGGCGTATCAAAGTTATATTTTTTCTTATGGGACACCCTATATTTTATTGCATTATATGATTGCCATTAAAAAATAAAGTACTTCTTCATAATGGTTCCCTATACCTAAATACAGAGGGTTCCGAGTTATGCTGAGTTTTTCAAAAATTTGAGCATTTCGAAAAAAATTAATAACTCATTGATATAACAAATTCTAGCAAATTTTCTCTTACATCTCAATAGTTGGACATTTGTTGAATGTATTTCACGATTAAGTACTAAATATCTATTCACAGGGTGTTCAGAAGTTTCAGTTTATTTATTACATCCTTCAATGGGTAATATCGGACTTAATTTAAATGGAACACCCTGTATTTTAATAATTCACCATACTCAAAAAAATGTTCTCTTTCGAATGGTATAAGGGTGTCCTATTAGGTGTTATACTTTTCGTGCAATTTACAATTTTCTTAAATTGTATGGTAAATCTATTTTAAAACATAATATGTAACTCTCTTTAAATTTTAAACTGATGATCTGTAAAAAAAAACAGTGAAGTTGCCAATAAATATGCACACTTGTAGTTGCAGAGGTACACTAGCTCATTTTTTACCGATAAGTATTTGAGTACATAATAAAACAAAAACACATTTTTAATAAAGCAAATACATAAATACGAGTTCTACAAAACGAACAACAAATTATTCAAAGGAAAAAATGAAAAATTACTATAATAAATGTTCAAAATGCTCTTGCCATCTTGTGCAATGCAACACGTGATTCTAGCTTCCAACGATTTACCTACATTATTTAACATATCGGGTGTTATAATCGCGAAAGCGTTCGAAATTCTCAATTTCATATCGTCTGGAGTAGTAGGGGGTATAGAATACAAAATATTTTTAATTTAACACCATTCGAAAAAAGCTCAGTCAATTCTGGTGACCTAGCTGGCCAATTAAAAGGACTGCCTCTACCTATCCATTTATTTCTGAATTTTCTATTGATGTAGCTCCTAACTGCACGTTAAGAGTGGACAGGAGCTCCGTCCAATTGTATCCACATTTTCTTTCGGATTCTGAGTGGTAGGTGTTCAAGAAGGATCCAGAAGTCTTTTTTGATGAAATTCAAAAATTTTCTACCATCTAGGTGTCCGTCAAAAAAAAACAGGCCTATAACATACTCGCCCACAATACCTCCCCGAACGTTTACACTCCATCGGTGTTGGCGATCAACAGTGCGGAATAAATGTTTGTTTGCTGTTTCGTAATAATGAAAATTATGTCTATTTACTTTTATTTAATTAATTTAATTAACATTTGACTTATTCCTAATTCACTTGAAATATTTCTAATACTGGTATTAGGATTTTCCGTAACCGACAGCAGTACATCAAATTCGTTAGCGTTGTCGCTAGTAAGTGGTTTAGTTTTGGTCACCTTCTCGTATGCAACGCTACAAGTATCACGAAATCTATTGATCAGTCTTTCGAGAACTTCCTTCTTTGAGTGAATTCTATCAGGGTCCTTTTGAGCATAAACTCTAGATGCTAGGAGACAAGTTTCTGCACATTCCCCAATGCAAAGTATCATGTCGACTCTACTACTACTTCATTTTTTGTAGCAATAAAATTTAAAACTAATGCAAGATTCTTCAGAGAATTAACAGAGAAATGGTACACAGACGGCTCAAAAGCAATGGAAGGAACTGGGATAGGAGTGTTCGGGCCAGGAACCAAACACTCTGAAAGCTTGGGAAAAACCCCAAGTATCTTTCAAGCGGAAATCCACGCCATAAGAAAGTGCGCCCTGTTCAATATTGATAAAGGATACAGAAGACAAAGGATTATCCTAATGTCGGTTAGTCAAGCAGCCATTAAGGCACTGAGCTCTTGTTTAATCAGTTCCAAAATGGTGTGGGAATACCTAGACAAACTCAATGAACTAAGCGAGAACAACAGAGTCTTCTTACTATGGATTCCAGGACACACTGGAATAGAAGAAAGTGAAATAGCAGATGAACTAGCAAAGAGGGGGACTGAAATACCTTTCTGGGGGCCCGAACCCTTTTGCGGAATCAGCCACAATGTAATATTGGAAGAAATAAGTAAAGCCGAGAAAAAGAGAAGATCTGACCATTGGAAAGATCTAGTAGGGCTTATACAATCAAAGACTCTTCTGGGTGACTGCAACCTGTTGAGATCAAAAGAATGCATAAGTCAAAGTAAAACTGCGCTAAGAGTTTTGACAGGGATCCTAACGGGACATTGTCGCCTGAATGAGCACCTGAAAAAGCTCAAAATAGTGGAGGAAGAAGAATGCAGATTTTGTGGAATAAGAAGAAACTTCCATCCACATACTTTCCAACTGCACAGCACTCCAGAATCCTAGAGCACAGCACCCGGGAGATTACTGGATAGAAGAGGAACATTTGCCTAAGTTGAAGCCTGCAGACATCCTAAAATTCCTCCGGGAAATAGGACTAAAGGAACTACTAGTTTCTGAGACTCTCCTCAGAAACTGAGTAGAAGTAAGGGGTACAATAGATCTTTTAGGTCTCAGTGAATGTCACCCCAAAAATCACACATACAACAGAGAAATGTTATAAAATGACATGTCAATAAGTTAGGTACCGATGAGATTTGTATGAATTTTTTGTTTTAAACTCGATTTTCCATACAATTTAAGAAAATTGCACGAAAAGTATAATACCTTGGTATAGGACACCCTCATACCATTCGAAAGAGGACATTTTTTTGAACACGGTGAATTATCAAAATACAGGGTGTTCCATTTTAATTAAGCCCGATATTACCCATTGAAGGATGCAATAATTAAACTGAAAATTCTGAACACCCTGTGAATAGATATTTAGTACTCAATCGTCAAATACATTCAACAAATGTCCAACTATTTAGACGTAAGAGAATATTCGCTAGAATTTGTTATATTAATGAGTTATCAATTTTTTTCGAAATGTTGACATTTTTAAAAAAGTCAGCATAACTCGGAATCCTCTGTATTTAGGTATAGGGAACCATTATGAAGGAGTACTTTATTTTTTAGGGGCAATCAGAAAATGCAATAAAATATAGGGTGTCCCATAAGAAAAAATATAACTTTGATACGCCACACGTTATTGGAACATCCTGTATATTTCAAAATAATTTTAAAATGTAGCCTATATGAATGTACAAACTACTAAAGTGAAAAACATCCTCAAACTTTCACCGTTTCGCTATAAACCTCCATCCCGTTGGTCGTGATTCACCCTGTATATGTACTAAAAGATTTACTTGCCAGGCAAAAACAGGGATAGCAAAGAAAACCTTTTCAATACCATTCCTCGGCGCCTCGCCTTTTTCTACTTTTAGAAAGCAGTCCTGGTCAAAGTGCCAATTTTTTCGCCCTGTTAAATCCAAAAAGAGGTTTCAACTTCTTTCCAGCCAAACCGTATGTTGTTCTTCATGACTGGGAAGTTTAAAGCTGTATAAAAGAGTAACTACTTCAATATTTTGTCACTTTTCAGTTATGTAGACATGTTTTATATTATAAAATAAAACTTACCGGGTGCACCTCACACTACAGTCCTTAACTATGCATTTTGTTGCCATTGTCTATTGATATAAAAAAGTCCACACTAAACTTAACTAATATAACTTTACACACCCTGTCGACCTTAACAAATAATTTTATATATTTACAATAACGAAGAACAATAATTTGGAAAATTATGTAAGTACTACTAACCCACAAAATCGTCTTTAAACATGTTGTTGGGTTAGGTTAAACAGTGGATGGCAGGTGGAAGTATGTTTCAACGGCGTTACAGTTTCCATCATGTTCTCATTAAATCCGCAATTTTAGTATATTTTCCGACTCCCTAGGTGGCAGTACCCTCGCTCGTTCTAAAGGGTGCTTGGACGCATGCGCACCCCAACCACTAAATTTGACGTGGTGGGTGGAGTCGTGTTATATGTTTACCCGCTCCTCACAAAAGTAGAGGAAGTGGAGGTAGAGTTTATATTGTTCCTAATACCTTTTTTGGTGTGTGTCATCGTCATCGCATTATGTTTTAAGAAATGGAAGAAAAGGCAGTTCTGTGAAGTGCGGAGAGGCAAATTTTTGGTTTTTTTATTAAATAAAATGCCTGTAACATGTATTGTGATGGGCTGTGGAAGTCGTAGAGACAGGGACAGGGTAAAATTATTTTCTATCCCAGCTGTGTTAAACCTGTTTATAAATAAAACATCCTAGTGTCTTCTTAAATATTTTTACTATTAGTAAGATGGAAAATGGTAGAATACATTCAACACGTGGTTACTACCTAGTCTATTCTACACTGCGCATGACACTAATACTGACGTACAGTGACTACAGGCTATGCAACCATGCATACACTAGTAGTAGACCAGGGCCTACTATGTTTCTATCATACATCCCCCCTTATAAATCTAAGCGTGAAGGTATTTTTATAAGACGTCCATATCGAGAGGTTTTCTCTCTAGCTGGGGTCTCTTCACTTTGATCAGAGGAAGCTTCAGGTTCTGGTTTATTCAATGTGGCATGAGTGGCACTACTATCGAAAGAAACAAATAAACTGTCAAAATTTGTATCATTAACTAAATTATCAGTGTCATTACACAATTGTGTGTAAGGGTTTTCAGACATTCTTAAGTCGTGTCTGTTTCTTCTAACAGTATTTCCATATGAATCTTGGATGATATATGAGCGTGGTGATTTATCTAACTCTACTACTTTGCCCGAGTCCCATGAATTTGTTACATGATTGAAAACCGTTACATCATTATTTTTGTCAAGCGGTTTAAAACACTTAGCAATTTTATTAAAATACTTAACATTATAATCTCTCTTTAATTCTAATTTCTGACTAACATTTCTACACAGTTCAGGTTGCAACAAATGATTATGAGTGAGTACTTTAGTTTTGCATCTTCGGCTATTGATTAATTGAGAAGGTGAATAATCCATATATTTTAGAGGTGTATTCCTATAACTTAGTAATGCACTTTCTATGTCCTTTCCTTTCTCCATTGATTTTTAAAGTAAATTTTTTGAAATGGAGACAGCTTTTTCTGCTAATCCATTTGATCTCGCAAAATAAGGACTTCTCAATACACTCTCGAGCAAATTTTCTGAATGAGTCACTGTTATATGGTACATTATCGGCTACAAGTGTATCTGGAGAACCCAACCGTGAGAAAACAGACCTTATTTGTTTAACAACTGAGTTTTCACTTTTATCTGTGATTGGAATCAACTCCAACCAATTAGAAAAAGCATCAAACAGTACAACATAACTCTTATTTGCGTAAGTAAAAATGTCAGACCCAATTCTCTCCCAAGGTCTTGTTGGTAAAGGATATGGTAACAAATTTTCTTTGGGATTTTTGCGCATAAACTTTTCACAGGTTTTACAACTTTTCACATAAGACTCTATGTCAGATGTCATACCTGGCCAGTAGAAAATTTTGTCGTGCACGTGCTTTTGTTTTTTCAATGCCCAACCTCATGTAAAAGCTTCAACATTTCACTTCTTAGGCTACTTGGCACAATAATATTATTTGCAAAGAATACTAAATCGTTATTTATATAAAGCTGGTCTTTGAATTTTGAATAGTTTTTAACACTAACCGGCACTTTATTATTTTGTTCAGGCCAACCATTGTTAATAAGGTTTGTAACTATTTTTAACTGTGGATCATTTAAAGTTTCAACTTTAAACTGATTTTGTCTTTCATTTGAAATAGGTAAATTATTTGTAAGACAGTGGACAGCATAATCTATTTCACAGTCAGATTTTAAGCCATTTTGTTTTAAAAATGCCCTTGACAGAGCATCGGTCACGTACATGTACTTACCAGGTTTGTACCAAACGATTAAGTTATAATTTAACAATTTTAGACGCATTCTTTGGAGTCTTGGCGAGATTAAATGAAAATCTTTCTTGAAAATAGATTCTAGAGGCTTATGGTCACTGTGTACCTTAACATCAAATCTATATATAAAATAATGACAAGCAAATAAAATTGCGAGTGTTTCTTTCTCGATTTGGGCGTATTTTTGTTCTGTGGTAGTTAGGCTTCTGGATGCGAAAGCAATAGGCTTATTGTCTTGTATAAGGCAAGCACCAAGCCCATCCTTAGCCCATCCTTGGACGCATCTGTTTCAATTTCAATTTTTTTACTCGGATCAATACAGGAGAATTTGTTAGTATATATGTTCCCCGATTTGTTTGATATGTAATATTCCATTCGTATCCATTTTTCAGGCCAACTATCATTTTTTGTACCATTACTATCAAAACATACAAACACTTCTCCAATATTATACGGATATGTTGTATTAAAAGGTAGTGTGACGTGCTTTCTTATCTCACTCAGGTTCTTACCAACTAGATACGTCACTTTGGACACTCTCGATGCAAAATCTTTTAAATAGATGCTCGGGCGCCAGATTTTTTTACGTGGTTTGCTCCACGGCCCCTTGACCCTTAGCGTCAAGAGTTCCAGATATCCTCAGATGGAGGTTACGAAATATTCCAGGGGTCGAACTATAAATTACGGTAGATACTAAGTAGTGGTATGCTTATTTTTTTGTAGCACAAACAAATTACCATTACCTGAGCAACCAATATGACCACCAATAATAGCTTGCAATATTATAAACGTTGGAGTACCGAATACAGAGTCATCCTCTTGTACGTCGCTATTTTTTACGATTTGCTGTTTCAATTCGCGGATACAGTTCACATTTAACAGGCTATACAAATTACAGGGAATTACAAATTCATAGATGATATCATGTTTGAAATATGTGTATCCGATTCCAATGTTATTATTATTTACGTCTACACCAATATACCACATTTGCTCCCATTCTTATGAATGATGCAAAACCAAACGAATTAATGAACCGTTTCTATTAGCTTAGAGACTAGTGTTCGTGCTGTTTGAAAAAAGAGCCATAAAATATTACCTAATCACTTCTTTACAAAGTGGTTTTCCGTATGCCTATAGGGGATGTATTTACCACTTTAAATATTAAATATAACACGCCATGGTTCTATCTCCTTATATCAATTATTTTATTGTGATATATAAGATGGTGTGGAAATGAACCGTATTATATAAATTTAATAAATTTTAAAAAACTATTTGTTATTTCATTTAACTAGCCTGCTAGATGAAAATGGTTTTTAGATTGTGGATTACCACAAATAGAAAAGATAACGCGCCGATATCTTACCCCATAAGTCTTCAAGGTGGTGTGTAGACTAAATCTATTCAAAATCAAGGAAATTCATAAAACATGATGATTCAAATTAAAAGAAATTAAAACACAGACAGATATTAATATTTTCGCGCAGAGGATGTCAAAGCTGCAGACAGGCATATGCCTCATACAAGAACCATGGGTGTATAAAGGTCATGTGTGGGGCTTAGGCACACCCGGGCATAGTCTATTCTATGCTCTGGGTGAACCTAATCCTAGAGTTTGCATTTCTACGCACTCCAGTGTAAGTCCATTACTGATAAGGGAACTTTGTTGCAGGGACATGGTAGCGGTGAAGGTGGGCTTCCTGGGCGAGAATAGAACGGGGCATAGTTTGGTCGTATGTTCTGCTTACCTGCCCTAAGACTCACCAGAATTACCACCTACTGAGGAGATCCGCAAGGCGGTGGACTATTGCACGGTCAGGAAACTGCCACTTCTTATTGGCTGTGATGCCAATGCGCATCACACTATGTGGGGCAGCACAGGCGTCAATAGCAGGGGAGCGGCATTGCTTGACTACCTAGGTACCACTGACTTGCAACTACTCAATCTAGGGACGAAGCCAACATTCCGGAATAGGATTCGGACTGAAGTCCTGGATGTGACGCTTGCGCCAAGTACCGTTGTAAGTATGGTAAGGGACTGGCATGTTAATGATGATCCGTCATTGTCGGATCACAGTTACATTTGTTTCAGTTACAGGGTTGATGTTGAAAAACAATCAGTTAAGTATAGGGACCCCAAGACTACTTATTGGGAACGGTATAAACTGGATCTCGCAAGGAGGCTTGACGGTTTCCCTAGGAATTTTGACAATAACGATGAGATCGATTGGGCCATAGCGGAGCTGGGCTCGAATATTGTCTCGTCTTATGAAGAAAACTGCGCCGAAAAAACGAGGAAGGAGGGTAAGGGCCACAAATGGTGGAACAACTCTCTGGACTCGCTGCGGCAATATACCCGGCGCCTATTTAATAGGGCCAGGAAGACAAAGTCAGATCTGGATTGGGAGCAATACCGCCAGAAACGAAATGAGTACAAGAGTGCGGTCAGGTTGGCTCGGAGAGATGCCTGGCGGGCCTTCTGTGAGGATATCGTCACGGTACCTCAAATGTCAAGGCTGCGCCGGATCTTAACGAAATCGCCGGACAGCGCACTAGGCTGCATGGAAGTCGCACCGGGTGTCTTCACCAAAACACCGGCGGATAACTTGCAGCATCTACTAGAGACACACTTCCCTGGCTGTGAGGAAATCGAGCGGGAGTGTCCAGACACGGGATATGTTGGCATACAACGACCGTATAAGATGAAATAGTCACATACGAGCGGAGTACTTGGGCAATACGGACGTTTAGACCATACAAGTCTCCGGGAAAAGACCAAATCTTCCCGGCCTTGCTTCAACAAGGCTGGGATGCCGTTGGCACAATTTTGGTGCATATCTTTCGGGCCTGTTTGGCACGCAGATATGTCCCCGAACAGTGGAGGCAGGTGAGAATTGTCTTCATACCCAAGCCGGGTCGTAATACCTACACAGTGGCTAAATCCTTCAGACCCATTAGCCTAACATCCTTTGTGATAAAAACACTGGAGAGGGTGGCTGATCGGTACATGAAGGAAAAGGTTGGGCTTAGGTGTCCTTTGCACAACAACCAACATGATTTCAGGTGTGGCAAGTCAACCGAAAGTACCTTGCACCAACTGGTAACCCAGGTGGAGAAAACGCTGGAAAATGGCATGGTCGCCCTGGGAGCATTCTTGGATATACAAGGGGCGTTTGACAGCACCCCTATAAGATCTATGTGTAGGGCTGCGGCAAATCATGGAATAGTGCCAATAATCACTCACTGACTTGGGGCCATGTTGTGCAACCGTACAGTAGAGGCCACATGGAAAGACCATGTCGCTAGAGGTTGTCCGCAAGGGGGTTTTCTATCGCCCACTTTGTGGAACCTAGTAATTGACGAACTAATAACCCTTTTAAACGATGAGTGCCTTCTAACGATTGGGTATGCCGATGACATCGTCGTCCTTGTTGTTGGAAGGCACATTACCGTTCTCAGGGACCTCATGCAAAGGGCAAAGGGACATGGGTGGTGTAACGAACACGGACTTGCAGTAAATCCTGCCAAGGCTGAGATAGTTGCTTTCAGCAAGAAGAGAGGTATAAGACCTGAGGGTCTACATCTTGGTGGAGTACCACTACCGGTGGTTCAACAGTTGAAGTATCTAAGAGTGATCCTTGATAAATCACTGACATAGAAGGCTCATCTTGATAGTCGCCTAAGCAAGGTGACAAACACGTATTGGGCCTGTAGGAGAGCCATTGGTCCGAAGTGGGGACTGACTCCCAAAACGATCATATGGTTTTATAGAGTGATCATGCTGCCTATGCTCACATATGCGACTCTGGTCTGGTGGTCACGGCTAGATCACAACTGACACGCCTTCATAGGGTGGTCAGTCTGGGGGCAACTGGCTACATGAGGACTACGCCAACTGCTGCGATGGAAGTGATCCTTGGTCTTCGGCCTCTTCACCATGTGATCGAGGCTGAGGCGGGGAGTGCTTCCCTGCGCATGAAGCGTCTGGGATACGTGCGAAGAGGGGAAGAGTACAGACACGTCAAAAAGCTCCGGCTCCTGGAAGATATTCCAGTTCTGGCTCGAGCTTCTGACGAATGCTTGCGCAAGTACTACTTCGCAACCCCATACAGGGCTATGATCCGGGACAGAGAATCCTGGGATAAAGAGACGAATACACAGCCTCATGGGACTGTCTGGTTCACAGATGGCTCATGCTCTGGTGACAGAGCAGGGGCTGGAATTTACTCTAGGAGCCCAAGGATACAAATCTGTATACCATTGGGTGAAGGAGTATCTGCATATCAGACCGAGATATACGCTATCTTGGAATGTGCGCAGATAAACCTAGACAGAGGTTATGTGGATCGACGCATAACCATATACACCGTCAGTCAGGCAGCAATTAAAGCCCTGAGTGGATATACCATCAACTCAGGACTTGCTGACGAATGTCGAGAACGACTTGCTGATCTTGCAAGGCGGAACGTGGTGCGGCTAGAATGGATTCCGGCCCACTCTGGTTTTGAAGGCAACGAAATGACGCATGCACTGGCTGTGGAAGGGGCGGCAGCTCCTTTCTGCGGCCCGGGCCCGACTCTCGGTCTAACAAAACAAACAATACGCAAGGAGACGAGGAAGTGGCTGAGGAACCAGCACCTCGCTCATTGGAAGGCTCTGCAGGGTCTTAGACAATCCAAAATTCTACTGAAGGGATGGACTGATGGACACTCTGGGGCAGCTATTGAACTACCAATGAGTATGTTGAGGAAGATAGCAGGACTTCTAACAGGGCACTGCTGTATGGGGAAGCACCTCTACAATCTAGGAGTAGAGGAAAGTTCCCTATGTAGGGGTTGTGGCATGACTGATGAAACGTCAGTCCATGTTCTCTTAGAGTGTCCACACTGGGCTGTATTTTGCAGGCGAATCTTCGGAGACCCTGTCATGGCTCCTGGAGACACAAGCAGGCATCCACTGAAAAAGTTAGTGGCCTTTATTGAAGGGCTCGGCTTCATGGATGTCTAGTTTGCAGGAATGGCACAATGGGCCCGCCTGAGGCATCAGTGCCGAAACCATGACTTTAGTTTGGCTAGGTCAAGGCTCGCCTGCACATTCTGTAGTAGTATTAGTATTAATATTACACCATAGCAAAGTATTATAGACTATCCCATTGAAAATATATCCATTTCATATATAATTAATGTATAATAACCTTGGGTGAGCTTGTTTCCTTTACTTCACACAACGCATTCCATTTCCATAGGGTGGTTATACTAAAATATGGGGATTCACTAGTGAGTGTTGAATAACTTAGAAGGACATCATCATCAACCATTTGTATTTTTTATTTAACATATTAAAATACTGTATTACCTATATGTAGACTTGATACAAAAATATTATTTGCAATAATTGGTTTTTATTAAAACACCTTGTATATACCCTAACAATTAAAAGAATGGTGGAGTTTTTTATTTTATAAAAGCTTATAAAGTCTTTTCAAACGATACGAAAACACCTTGTATATACCCTAACAATTAAAAGAATAGTGGAGTTTTTTATTTCATAAAAGCTTGTAAAGGCTTTTCAAACGATACGTCGTTTTAAACATTCTGTTTATTCATCAACTTCTATATGAAAATTCATATTAGAATAAACATATATACTAATATTACACATGTCATGAAAAAAACAAGTTGGATAATGTCACCTGATTTTTTCTATGTACTTCAATGATACACCCTCTGTGAGACGTATCTAGATACCCTTTTCAACGATATGTCACTTAACTTTATACTCTAATGATATACCATGATGGAAGAATGTTTGTCTTGACGTTAATTTCTTTTCAGCGATACGTTAGTTGATTTATTTTGCGAACTATAATTTTACAGCACTCTGTATATGTTACTAGAGGTCAACGATATTCCACTTATCATGATGTGTTTGTTTAAATTTTCAATATACCTATGCATAATAGACTTAAGTCTATTTTTACTTCAAACCAAGCTGATGAATGCACTCTTTTTTTATACCCCTTTTTATATTCAACACTTATGAGTGCGAATAGCCATGATCGTTAGACGCTTTGTTTCAGACGCGAAGGTTGATGGCTCGCGCCCGGATTTGGGCAAAAGTTTTTTAATAATGATTTTTCAAAGGTGAGTGTAAATGTGGATAGTGGATTTGGGGGTCCTAGGTATTTGAAAGGGGGTAGAATTTTTTTCATCATTTTATATATACACTAGACGTTAATGCCTTTCAAACGAGACGTCGTTTGCTATGATTGGTTAACTTTTAGTACGAGGGGTGCTGCGTGGGGGATGAACGGGGGTAGTTAGAATTTTTTGAGTATTTTTTTCGTTACCCTTATGACGTCACCTATCCAAATAACGTAGCACATGCGCAGTTTGAGATTTACCCCCACTCCAAAATGAACCAATTTCTGTGTTTTTGAACCTTAGATTTTCTTATGGAGATTACCATGTCTCGATAATGGTCCCGAATCAGTGCTGCACAGTTACTTCTGTTCTTTTATATTCTCATTAGTGAAATTTTATTTAAGAACTACAAAAAATTTGTCATATACCAGACGTCTTTCGAAATTAATTGAATTAAATGGTATATATACCAAACGTCCTTGTCGATTGAAAAATTTCAACTTCGGAAACGACTTAATTTTATGATTGAATATTAATTTGCGTACCTCCGGATTAATACTAAAAATACTAAAACTACAATATAACGGTAATCGGAAAGCGAGTAACGAGTTATTTAAAATCAAGTGGCAAAATAAAAATACGAAACGGAAAAAAAACTTGAATCATTGTCAAAAAAAATAAATCGTTGCAACCTTGCTTCTAATTTGTTATTATTAAATAATTGTTAATTGTGTATGAAATAATAACTACTTCGACTATAACTTATATACAGTGCTTTTCAGATAAAAGTATCCACCTTTAAT
>CAJUYI010006567.1:0-13528 GCA_910591695.1 Galerucella pusilla
TCATGTTCGACTTCAATCAGATTTAGATTTATTTTCAAAATGTAACTTTTAACTACCACGTTTAGTGGAAGATGTATTCGTGTTTTATATAATGATGTTTTACTTAATTTATACAAACTCACTTTGCACGTAAGTTTAAATTAATTATAATTTTTACCACTTGATATTTGAACTGTTCATATTTTAGCCTTGATAAAGGATTCAAATAAATCCGAAAGCTTGGAAGTAGTAAAAAAGAGTTTAATTTCTTAACCAGCCCAGATTGTGACGGAATATATATATATATATATATATATATATATATATATATATATATATAATCAACAAAGAGAAAATGGTCGAGTCGATATCTAATCCATTTTTAAGTTATATATATATATATAATATATTAAAAACTTGAGAGGTGTCAAGGGACACCCGGATGGAACGAAGTTCCTTTCGATTAATTAGTGAAGGAATTGTACCTATACATACACACACCGAAACATTTATATATATATATATATATATATATATATATATATACATATATATATGTACTCTGTCTGTCTATTCTTTCATACACGTCATAGATGCGCGGGACTTTGTAAACACAACAACAGAGTGTATATATATATATATAAATATATATATACTCTCTCGACTTCGTAAACACAACAGCGTATAGGTTAGAACACGCACGGCTTGCTAAATACATACGTTCTGAAATTGTAATATTAAAATATGATTTGTTTTTGAATTTATTAAAATTATGACGCGTACACTTGCTAAACACACAAAATGTGGAGATTATAATGCGTATGACTTGGTTAGCACAATAATAAAGAGAGGTTATAGTGCGTACTTGCTAAAAATACAAAAGCATTTATTATTATTATCTGTATATAATCGCACATTGCAGCATGTAATACCTTTCTTCGCATCTAATACACATGAGAGCTCATGGCAGCATGTGTTGAATGCCTTGATATAGACGCATAGGTTGATGGTTCGCGCCCAGACTATGTTGAAAATTTTTTCAATTTATTTGCTTTCTAAAAGAGAGAAAGATGTAGACAGAGAAACACGCGACGCCGCACAGCAGCTTACAATAGCTTCCTAAATCAAAATGTGTCGTGACAACTTTTGGTAAGAATTTTATCCGTCTAGCCTCCTTTCACAACGCGCGATAAGGAACTTCGTTCCAAAAAGTACAAAAAAGTTTGGTTTCTGATTTGCTACTTGCCTTTCAAAGTTAATGAAACCTACCCATAAAGAGGAATTCTTGATTATTTTTTATTTGGCAGCTTTAATTTTGAGAGGCTTTGCACTTTATTTGAATTGTATTATTTATTCTGTGTATAATTTTTATCCCTCGTATCTCCTTTTTATCGTTTTTATGTGTCTACTTTTATATTTAACGTAACCATACATGTATATATTGCTCTTTAATCCGACATTAAAAAATTAAAAAATAATAATTTTCATAATCCTATGTAGTGTTTTTTTCAATAGTATTTACCTCACTCAATACAAAAAAAAAACCTCGTAGGTGTTGTGAGTGTGGTAATTGGGGAGTAGAGATGAATAATAATTGGATGTTTGATTCAGATGGTGTTGTTTATTTGCGTTGTTTGTTTTCGGATGTGTATTGCTCACCCGTTGCGTTTACTAGAAAGGATAGACGGCATTTATAAACCACATAAAACTGACATAGTTGAAGCGGATGAAGCTTCGATGTTTTCAGGATTGAAATGTTTCCATGTAGGTTTATTAATTTACTGAAAGGGTGTTCAATTCACTGAAAAAATGTTTTCGAATATTTTACTGTCTGATAAAGGAAATTCTTTCCTTTCATGTACAGAGTGAAGTATTTTCTATATATATTATATCCTATACAGTGCTATGCAAAAGTCCCTTCCCCCCTCTTATCTTTGGAACGATTATACATAAACTAGTGAAATTTGGAAACTGAATATTAAGGGTAGTAAAGGTCTCTACTATAGTTGGCTTAAAAAAGTACATGAGGTAATGCATAATCCTTTGATAACCAGATATTACCGGATATTACAGAGTTGTTCTCAAACTTGACAAAATATTTTACAATTTAATGGTAACTATTTAGTGAGCAAGGAGACTCTATTTTATTCAATAGTACAGTATTTTAAGCACGTAATTTCATATTCGAAGTGATTTATCTACTACAAGTTTTCTTTCATAAACTTGGAAATTGTGTAGAGGAAGTTTGCCTAAATCGTACCACTTTTTACAATTTATTTATTTTCCACCTTATATTAAATCCCTGTGCAAAAGCACCATAACCCTAAGGAGTATTGGTTATTTAGACAGGTTAATCTAATTTTTAGTCACTAATATTGTGGTAATTTGTGCAAGGTAATACACTTTTTGTCAAGTGATGCAATCGGTACGATTTAGGAAACCAGTTGCCTAAATCGTACCACTTTTTACAATTTATTTATTTTCTACCTTATATTAAATCCCTGTACAAAAGCACCATCACCCTAAGAAGTATTGGTTATTTAGACAGGTTAATCTGATTTTCAATCACTCATATGGTGGTAATTTTTGCAAGGTAATACACTTTTTGTCAAGTGATGCAATCGGTACGATTTAGGAAACCATCAATTAGCTCCAAAACAGGAAATCGTTCACAATAATTAGACAGCAACCGCACACTCACCAAACTTTGTCTCGCCACTACGACCAAGCACTAGTTGCTAGTAGCGCCGCACGAGCGCTGTAGTCACTTTATTTCTAATTAAAATTAAGGTGGTACGATTTAGGAGGCGATACGACTTAGGCGACTCTCCTCTATTTTCTAATAGTACCTACATAAAGTTACTATTAAATTATTATAAAATACTCCGTCCATTTCAATAAATATCTGCTGGTTGAAAAATTATTGCATTCCAATACTCTATGTACTTTTTGAAACAAAGATTAGTTATAATAGGTGGAGCAGTCATGGAAGATGACGTCACAAGGTCATGGTGACCAATAATTTTGAATGGAACCCTATGGATACCTCTATTCAATGGTATCGAATCTATTCAATTATACAAATCTTGTTTAAGTTTGTGGCAGTTCTGAAAACTAGCTCTTGAAAAAAGCAAAGCTGTGATGAAATTAGTTAATGATAAAATCACGCTTCGCCTATGGATAGTTGTCAAATAATGTAACGTTTTTATAAGTCTCTCTCTAATTGCTGTGATGTAAGAACATTCATAATTAGTTCAAGGTCACGTCCTGAGATACTCTGCGCCCTCCGACATTCAAGCATTAGAGCCAGCTGTTTTTGTCCTGCCCCTGCCAGTTCCTGCAACCCCTTTTAAATCTTATCACTGCCCTACATAAAAAATGAGCTAACAATATGATATTAATGTTTTCATGATGTTGATACCAGCTCCACACAAAAAATCAAGGGAAAAGGAAATAATTATCCAGTAATTCTCAGATTTTATGTCTAAGAGGTAATTGATACCTGTGGCTTAACCACTTATTAATCTCGACATATGTTATGTAAATTTATTGTGTTCATAAGAATATGAAGTTGTCATTACCATTATGCCATCGATATTTTTTTTCGAAGACTTTCTTAGCAAATCTGAATTCTGCATTCCAAACTAGGGATTGAAACTAGAGGAAAAACCAGCACTGGCTAAAGAAGGGAATAGATACCAATATAAATTTAGGGGAGTCCTAATGCATGATAAATGCGATGAAAAGGCGGAAATTGATATTATATTCACCAAAGACAACAAATGTGTCTGACATATATATGGACACGGAACGAATGAAGCAGACAAGGAGGTACCATAAGAAATAAGAGGAAGGCCAATGACAAAGTGGAAGGAAGCAGTTGGGGAGGATGTTGATAAAAAGAAAAGGTCCTGAGGGCCTGATTTCACAGTCTAAATAAATATTCGTATAATACGAAAAGCATATTTTCATTGAGATTGAGTTCAATTAACAGGAACTTTCCTTCTTGGTTCTCCACCACTGATTTTATTTTCCGGTCTGGTAAACATGTGAATATTAAATCTGAGGTACAAATAAGAGCTCAAAAAACCATTTAAAGTGAAAAGAAATAGATGGTTTTGGCGGGATTATAATTAATTAGGGTAGCCATTGTTAAGGTGCATCCTTAAATCGAAGAAAAATGGCTGTATGTCAGAACCAGGAAGAGGATTTTCATTATGAAAACTTCGCGACAGTATATAGAGATATCGAAAAAATAGCCGAGGCTAAGAAAAATAAATAATTGCGTATCAATCACTGGAAGTAAGTATACTTCTTAGTTAGAAGAGACCAGTTAAAAGATATGATAAAAAAATGGAATTAATATTCGTAATATCCAACTTTCCAATTTATACTAGTCACAGGATTACAGCTGCATTGAAATGAATCTACACAAGACTACTTGTGACCTATCAGTGATAAGGATAAGAGCATATACGGATGATCGGTACCGAGGGCAACAATAAGGTAACTGTTACAATGAAGGGCTGGAATCGGTAATTTGAGAATTCTGGGGTGAGTAAAAGTACTGACACGAGAATTAAAAATGAATTCTCAGCTACTGAAAGACCAGCATCTACAACCCTTAGATCGCCTTAAAAAAGATCTGGGAAGAATAGGGTACTGAAAGCGCTGAAGTTTGGAGAATTACAAAGGATTCGGGATATCATTTATAACTTTTACATCCTCGAGATGAGAGCTCCTACTTTAACATGTAAGTTTGATTGAAGTATAATACATATAACAAAAAAGCACCTTTTGTCATTTTACTTTCAGTATGGGTTTTTTACTTTCAATAGTTTAATAAATAAATAATTTTATGTTGAAATATATTTTTTTTCTAGGCATTCTGCAGAAAGTACACACTGTTTTGTAAAACCTGAGCTTACTATAAGTAAAACTTATTTTTCTACACCCACATGTATATTATCCATTTCCTGCACAGTTTAGAGAATGGAAATGTAGGCCATATCGGTTAACTGAACGTATATGATTTCATATACATCCTAGAACGTATATGAAAACCACCAATCAGCATTCGCGTTTAGTACTCGTCATTCATCTTTTTTTCAATTTAAAGAAACGTCAAAATAACTTGTCAAAAAAAGTCTCTCCCAGAAGCACTGGATCCAGAATATTTATTTATAAAAATAAACTTGATTAAAATAAACCTAATAAATTAATAACAAATACTAAAAACAGAATAAAATGGGTATTTAAGGGACTACCAATGAAGGTCAGTTTTTATGAAGGTATGTAATACTTCTGAGATATACTTTCAATAAATCTCGGTAGCCGAGTGGTTAACATACCGGACATTCATTAAGGTAGACCCGAGTTCGATTCCGGGTGAAGAAATTTCTTTTCAATTGTTAATTTTATTTTTAAATAATTATTCTGCTCAATATTGATAACTACAACAGGCAGACGCTTGAAATATTTAGCAGAATATTCATTATTATAAATAAAGGTACGGTACCCTTTTTGCGGGAGTCCGACTGGCAACATCTATTTATAACAGCATCGCATATTTAAAAAAAGAAACCGTAACATTATACAAATTGTACATTTAAAAACTGTACGTTTATCACAAAAAATTAGTAAAGACATAAAATTGAATTGGTACGATTATGAATAAAATTGTTGAACATTTTTAATTTCAAGTTATATTTATTTTACAGTTTATTCGAATGTTTATTTTCTAGATTTTTCTTGAATGGGTCGTAGAAGAAATATACTGTTCGACTCGTGTGGATTGTCCATATCGCACTCGAACGATTGAGCACTCCACCTACGGCGTCGTGCTCAAACTTCGTCCTCGTGCGATATGGCCATCATATCCACACTAGTTGCACAAACTACTATTGTGGCGGCTGTTAAAAAGTATGATCTTCAGCAAACGATGTATAAGTGTCAACTGAGAACACCCTTAGATGACCCTGTTTTTTAATAGCTTCTCAGGGTCAAAACAAATAAAACTCCGAAGATATGTTATAGCTGTTAGGTTCGACTAAATCCATTATAGATCATAAATCACGAAAATAAGCGGATAATGCTTAACTATAAATAGCCGTAATGAAGGAGATGGAGATACAGCTTGGAAAAACGGAGCCACACCACCGGCATACAGCGACAATGTGTCACTATCAATTAAGCGTGCATAATATCATAAATAGTTGGTAAATTTCATTATGCACTATAAGGTAAACTGAATAATTGATAAATAGATATATATATATATTGAAAATATTTCTGGATATACAGGGAGTTTCAAAAATGAGTTTATCAGAGCTGTGTTCTTTTAAATGGACCACCCTATATTTAGGAGAATTTTTAATTGTACCCTAAAATAAATTTTTTCAAGTGGTCCCTCTTCCTACATACAGGGGTATTGATTTATGTCAATTTTTATCAAATTGTGAGGAAGTAGAAAATCAATATGTCTAAAATAAATATATTTCTAATTTGTCTCAAAGTATATCGTCTTAGCTTTTGACGGAAATCATAGAATTAATGGACCAATTGCAATAATTCATATGGCCAATAGCTGCTGTAGAAGAGATCGCCAGTGGTGGACTATTTAAAATTATTTTAAAAAGGATCAAATTCACAAATATTTATCTTCTTGTATTTTTATCATAAATCCTTTTGTTTTTTATTTAATATGTGAAGACCATTTGTAATGTGGTACTTACGGGGTGGTATTCGACGTAGATCGGCCTCTCAACTGATGGTGCTGCTGGTCACTCGGAGGGTCATCTTACAGGAATAAAACAACTACCTGTAGCACTGGGATACGTTCTATTTATTACTTAAACTTACTACTATACATTATACTACTTATTACTTATGAATTGTGATATTCATATACTAACATTCACATTAACATTAACACTAATATTAATAATAATTCTTAAAACACTATCGTTTGCATATTTATACGACCAGTCAAGTTCATCATAAGTAAATATAAATAATACTAATTATGTTTATTTCCCGCTCTGAACTTGACTTCGTACGTGCGACTTTCCTACTTCTATTTATGTAACGATTTATTGAAATTAGCTTCAAGGGAATTTATGTCTTTTATTTAAATGTTATTGTTAACTTATTATATTGACTAAAAGGCATCTAAACTTTCTTTCTTTTTCCAAGGCCATTTCTCTGAACTTTTTTCTTTTTCCTCCTAAATGAGAGGTTATTATAGTATATTAAGTATTGAGAACGGTAAGGGTTGTGGTCGACTGCAATTTTGCTGGAGACCGGTATTATCCTTAACGTTCGAGATGCTTATACCATTTTTGCACGATCGTATTAAATTTCGAATAAAATAATTTAAATTTCTTCGTAAGTGACATTTATATTTTTCGATCAGTTTAAAATATAATTTGCATTTTGGTGAAATTGTTTTCATGCTATTTATTACTTTTTATATTGTTCTGTTTGGTTCTGTTCATTAAGAAAATTTAAATAAACTTGGTTCCCTTTGTGTAATGAATGGAGTAATATATTATTTGGGACCACTTAAATGTATGTCGGGCTAAGACGTTGGTAAGTAATTTGCTTACCGACGTCTGAACGGTAAGTAAATCACTTACCGACGTGTTAGACTTAGACCAGTAAACACAACCTACCATCCTGACAACCGATGCAGTAAATAAACAAAAAAGATCGATCGCGCAAAAAATACTATCAAGTTAAATAAAGGTCGCTCGGCCGTTGTTGGGCTTCATTTCAGGGGAAATTCTTTTAAGAAGGTCGTAAATGGTCGTTTTTCGATCATTGCCGCCAAAAGCAAAGACGATATTGAGACAAACTTATGAAAAATATTTTTCAATTCACATTATTGACATGATCAGATGCATTACAGGGTATCGTCAGAAAATCCAGTTTCAATTTTAGTAATTTGAATGTATATTATTTCTTGTTTAAATGATTTTTCCTGTAATTTCATCTTGCAGAAATTTGAAGAATTACTTGATGTATATTGGGTTTCCTAGAATAGATTGCCGTCATATGCCGAATCAAAGGAAAAAATCGGCAAGGGAGACGAACTCTTTAGCTTCTGCAATTGATTTTGGATGAACTTTACTTATTATATATATATATGACAATTTTGAAGAAAAATGATACGCAAGTGAAAATTTACCATTAAATATGGGTATTATCTCTGATGTTAATACCATGCCTGGATTAAACGACATAATATTTTGTATCGAACTAACTTTTTTAAACTCAAGTTTATTGGGATACTGTTAAAAGCAAACACATTTTTTTTTATTAAGCTTAACGTGCTTTTTGACAGCTCTGGCCATTAGCACTAGGTACACAATATGTTACATTGGTTTTATATATGTAAGATTAGACAATAAATAAAAAGAAAGTAATTAAATTTTCTTCTTTCAGGAATTGGATGGCTGTAATTATTTGGCTCGGGCAGGTTAATATTGCTTTTATAGTTGTTTTCACTCCCAGCTGTTGATGACGCTTGGAATATAAGAGGCAGTCCACTAGTATGTGTTCAACTTTTAATGGGGAATGGCAATGTTGGCAGTTATGTTGAGGTAAAGAGCTCATCAAGTGGACGTGCGTGCTCATTTTGAACCAGACATGATTATGCAACCTCATAAAAGAAAACTTCTTTTAAAAAAGGCTATTCCAAAAATATTTTTTTCATCAAATACTGCAATGCCTAAAGACTTTCAGACAAATGATTTATTGGAAAAGAATTTTGTTCGCTACTTTTGTGGTTATTTCATTAAAAAATGTTCGGAAATTCATACATGCAGCGTATGTGAGACGTATTCACAAGCGTATCAGAATTTAGGCGATTCGTCTTTACACTGTCACCTTAGAGCTTATGAAAATACGAATAAGGATACTTTTGGGAACTTGAATATGCCGCATGAAAATTTTGTATAATACATCTCATTATTAGAAACATTATTCCAAATGAATTTTGAGAAAGTTGCGACGGAAGATAATATTGTTGAATCACTCATAAATATTAGTCAAACAACAGAGTTTGTACATCCTTGTGTTGATTTTCCAATAAAATATTTAATAAAAATTTTAAAAATCATAACAAAATGAAAATTGTAATATGGAAAACCAATAAATATTTTGTATAATACTATTGTTTCATTCACTCATCAGTGTACTGTCCTACAATATTTAAGAAAAAACATTTAACACGTTCAAGTCATTTTAAAACGTATGCACCTACGCCTTTGGTAAAATGAATCGTAAAGCGATCCGTTCAAGGTCATCAAAAGCTCTGGCAATTTATGAATGAAATTTATGAGAGTTATACTACTGGTTCGTTCCTATATACTGTGCTTATACCTGAAGAACTGTGACGAACCGCTTTGATAAAAACCGATTTAAATTTTGTATGTGCTTCGATTGTATGAATTTCTATATCATTATAAATGAGTGGAAAATAAACAAAATAACAATTTCATGGCTGTCAAATGAAAGTTTAAACCGATTTTTCCAAACGATCCACTTATGACTAGAATTGAAAAATCGCATTCGTGCAATAAAATCCAAGGAATAATAATTAAGTAGGTAGGTACGAAATGTTATATGTAGTAACAGAATTCGTTAAGATATTTTAATTGGATCGATGTTACAGCGGCGTCTTTAAAAAGATCTAGCTTTCTTATAACACCGTATAAAGACATTTTGTTTGCATTGAAAAAAATATATTATACCTATTCCCTTTTATTATAAACGGTAAAAGCTATACTGCGTTTTTCAATAGCTCTGATTTATTTAGGTCAAAGTAGTGAAGAAATCATTAGCAGTTATAGATAATAACATATAAACATTATTGGACATTTAAGTTTTCAGTGAAAAAATTGGTTTAAATTTTCCTATACCAAGCGATTGTGTGTTGAGTGCGCCGTCGCCTCACGAAGCGAACGAATAACGGCAACTGATAGAGGCTAAAAGGCGTCCACAGTCTAATATAAACCACGGTATCGTTGTGTACTGTCTACCCTCGATACACATACGTGCCGCTCGTCTCAGCCGATTTAGCCGTTTTAGTCGCTAGGCCACTCGACCCCCGTCGAGAGGATGCTGGAGCCGCGGTGGAGGCCCGTCCAGGTAACTTCATCCAACATTCGTAACTTTTTAACAGGTGGGTCAGGGGGCGCGCGGAGCGGCTGCCTCAGCAGGAGGACAATTTACACATACACCGGCTCTGCTGGTGGGCCGACCTCTAAGGAGGATCTCTTCTTCACTTTTCACAGCTCCTCCCACCACCTACCGCCCACGCGTCCTCCTCGACTGTGCACTCAGCCTCCGTTCTGCGATCCGCGATCATCTCTTCTATCCCCTTCATTTTTTCTAACCCCCCAGTCTCCCACTATCCTTCACTCCCTTTTATTTATCATTTGTCCAGCACGGCAATTTTTAATTCCCATGCTTTCTCATCCGTATACTTTTATGACGATATGTCTGTCTTACTCGTAATCAGACCAAACTTTCAGGAATACAAATCAGGGACTTAAAGGGTCGGCTTAGGTTTATGTGGCAAAATTTTTATGAACATATCATTTTTATAATATGCATTTTCAATTGTTTATATCCATCATTCATGATTTATATTCTCAAATTATACAGTATAAAATTTCAAATGACTCAAAGTTTATATTGACTTTTTAGTTAGTAGCACATGTTTCTATCAAGTCTTTTTTCGTGTCAAATTCTTTGACAGATGTGTATATTTTATAAAAATGTATTTTGATCCTATCCTGCTTTATAATATTCACAATAATATTTGTTTATATTTGCACTTATTTTTTATGCAACAAAAATAGTTGTATATCCGGATATAACAAAAGAAACTGAACCCTATATACTAATGGAATCCCATACTTGGTACCACCCTACTATTTATGTTCACAGTAAAGTTTCAATATATAGTTATATTATTGACAGAAATTGAAAAATTTCATATATCCCGAGAATCTGCAATTTGACTTTCATAATAATACCTGTGAATGATAACCATGGTTCGTACGGCAAACATGGATGAATAAATAATCTACTGCATTCTAATAGGCGCAGACGTTCAGGATATTTAGTATTTTATCAAAATAGTCGTAAATTGGGTAGCTTTTGACATTTTAAGATTTCGCTAATTGTTTAGGTTGAATTACTTATTTACCTGAAAGACATTGTACAAAAATCAATTCTATATATATATTTACTTAGCTAGTATATAAACTAGTTGGATAGTATACAAACTATCCAACTGCCTGGTTATTTTGATGAAAATCATATTCTCACTAAAATAGCTACGAGGAATGGCTGGTTTGTATACTATCCAGCTAGTTTATAAACTATACAAAATTTATCAAACCACAAGGAAATTACACAAATTAGCTAGCATTTTCGGCTAGTTTGTAAACTATCCACCTGAGTTGGATAAAGTGGGAACCTGATATTGGTAGTAATACATAATAACCAACGAGTTGGTTATTATGTAATACTAAACAAACTAATCAATTCTCTTGGGTTAATTTAGTTTAGGATAGTAAAATCCTTAGTAAAAAATGCTTTCTTTATTGGTACAATGTAAGATTGTTACAGGTACCTATTATTAAGGAAATATAACTAATAATACCAGGTGACAAAATATTAACAATAAAATATGTCAGGACATTAAAACCACCAAACAAAGAACAGTATTATTTGTTGGAGCAATTTGCACTGTTGTGGCACTTACTATTACACGTATATCCAGACGCAAGATATTTACACTTAATATTCGCACAACTCTTCTTGCAGTGACATCGCACATATCCTTGGGTTGAACCCGATACTGAAAATTTTTCTGCAGCGCTTGGTAATGTTATTTCGGAGTCCGTGTTGACATTTTCCAACTTCAAAAATTGTTGCTTACAGATTTCAAATTCAACTATTCTTCATACTTCTATTTTTATAGTTTCACATACGTAAGTTAGGTATTAGTTGTTTATGTATTTCCTCAAATTAGGTACCTCTACTTGGGATAATTCTTGGTATACCTGAAACTTCACAATATAGCAAAAAGTAAAATTTACCAGTTGCTTCTACTCGATCAAAAATATTATATATTTCGGAACACAGCTGGTTTTTTGTCTGTTATTACTAAGACATTACCTACGACTTTCCTATACATATAATTAACGCAAAGTGTAGTAAATTTACGGCAACATTGTAAATAAAGTGATAAATTTCAAATGAAATATTCAATTATAACTTCAGAACTCTCAGATTAAATGATTCAGTCTGTCTTTGCATGATTTGCATTTTATATATCTCTGAAAACTTTTCTGTAACATGTGGCATTTTTATTCAAATTTTTCGTTTACGGTAAGGTACTTGAGATAATATGTCTATATATTTTTACGAATAATAGACTGAGTGTGTAATGGAATAATAAAAAAGTGGAGTATGAAAACAGTATTCGCGAAAATTTTTCCGATAGTGGGCGCTGCAGTTTATGTCAAAGCTGTCAGTGGAATGGGGAAAACAATGCTAACCCAGATAATCTGTGGCTAACCCTCATTTGTTTCAATACACATACTGTAATGGCGATTTGGTTTGTTTTCCCCATTCCAACTTTGCTCGTTTTCGCGAATTGATATTATTGTCAAATAAAATTTATAAATATCAAATTCCAGAGAAGAAACGTAACATAAATTACTCGACCACAAATAATATTCCCATGGTCAGGAGTAACCTTTAGTAACTAATCTGGTAACTTTTAGTGGTGTGAGTAAGGCTTTTCAAATTACTCCTCCTGGTTATTAAATGGACTATGATAATAATAATAATAATGTTTTACAGCTTGTTTTAATGATTGATTGGTGACTTGAGACCGATTCAATTAGGTTCCATTTACAGAATATTGATTAATTTCCATAATAAAAATAAGGAAAAATATTGTGGTTTCTAGTCACGATAAAAGAATCTTTTTATTTTGATCAGCATCCCAATTTTAGACTGTTTTATGCACGACAATTATTGGGCCATAAAGTAGATTTTAATGAGAAAAATTAAAACAGCAGCTACAAGGGCAAGCTACCGCCGCTTTAACGTTTCTATATTGTTTTCTCTCGCTCGCTCTTTGTCTCTCCCTTGTTTTCACTCCTTTCCGACTTAGTATCACTTAACCGGTATTTAGCCGTATTAGCAACTCCAAACTAATTATTGCGTGCCGTTTCTCATTTCGACAGGAATAAACAACCAGAAACTACCAGTATAGTTTCCCATCCAGTGACGGCGAGTACGGTAAATGGAATGTGGGTCAGGATTATAAAGATGTAATCGATAAATACAGTATAGGAATGTCTTAATTCAGATTATATGAGGTTTTAGTTTTTTTATATATGTTTTGCATGCTAGTAATGAATGGTTTTGTTGCCAGGAAAGCATTTTTGACCTATTTTCAATACAACTTATTAATATGGTTTTAAATGAAACGAACTGTTTTTAAATGACTCCACAATAT
>CAJUYI010006568.1:0-13518 GCA_910591695.1 Galerucella pusilla
TATATATATATGTAGCATTTCTGAAATATTAAGGTTGGGTCCGTTTCAAATGAACACTGTATATATGTATAATTCGTAACTCGTGTTATTATATGTGCAAGATATTTTATTTTCATAAAAGGCAATGCAAGACGTCTTTACTTCTATTTTGAGACTTTCGTATTGTATTACAAGTATCAAGTACATGTATAATATATGCACTCTACGAACTTGCAATTTTGCATGATAGCAAACAAAATTTATGTGAACCTCATACCGAGCCGCATACCCACTGTATTCAAGAATACTCTCAGGAAATAAGTAAATATGTTTTCCTTGTTACTTCCATCAACTTATTTCCAAGGTTTGCTGGTTTATTAGCCACAAAAAAAAGAGTGATGTAAGATGTAAAATTTGTATCTTCAATATAATCGAAACCCCATGTGCATGCGCAAAAGAAAATTGAGAGGTATGGAAATTTATTCATCTGGAAATTAGAGTGCACTATATCAACTGAACAAAATAAAAACTGTATTAGACTTGAAAATACTCTTATTCAAGTCCGATGCTGTCCAAGAGTTTTGGTAGCCAACCTCTGGGTTATTGGCGACAAAACCCTAATTGGATTTTCTGTTTTATGGAACGCCGTTTGTGCATGTTCTCTTTAGCGGCAGATTCTATTAAATGCCGAAATGATAAGCAGATTTCAGATTTTGTCCATTAATTGCGCTATTCCCGCATAGTTTCCATTACTTTCTATAAAGGCTTTAATTCTGAACTGGAATCTAATTATGCAAATGGTGGATCCCGGAAGTTAGTGAAATTAAAAAGAGAATATTGGTCCTAGTCGAGATCTGATAAAAAGACTAAAACTACGGCAAATTTCTGTTAATTTTAATATTTCAGTTCTAACCTCGGTTTTAACTAGGTTAGTTAGGTAATGCACTTCAAGGTGATTGGTGTTACCAGGGATTTTGAAAAATCATGGATTAATCATGGATAAGTGCAAAATGTGAATTTCGTCGTCAATGTGCGATGCACTCTATGTAAAAAGAGTCTCAAATTACGTATATTAAGCTGCAGCAGCCATTTTGAAGAGCACATTCCAGACCCGGTTCATAATTTTTTGCTTTCAACCCACAAGTGGTCCATCTTGATCACCCACCTTTTAGGTTATTTGGAATATTGAGCAACGGTAGCCAACTGTCATTTATCTGGAACGGAATGAGCTAGCGACCCGAGCTAGGCGTCTTATTTTGTTGCTGTAAGGTGAATTTATCAAAAATTCCGTGCAATTAATCGTATTCTCGAGATAAGGAAAAATAGTTACCTCTGCTTAGTATCGCAGTAGCGGGAATAGTTTTAACTGGCAGGGGTTGTTTCAGGATGTTTCAATTTAAGGCATGGGTATTGAAGCAATTAATTTGTTTATAACCAACCTAGAGGGTTCGGATGATATAGGCTGAAACCTTCTCTTCGGAATATTTTCTCTTGGAAGCTCCATTAAAAATTTTCTATTATAAGTTTGTTTAAATGTATCCATTTATTTTGTTGAGGTGCTTCTAAACGGGCAATAATTTTAGTGAAATATGTAGCTGCAACACAGTGTCCCGGCCATATAGCTAGTACGCATGTTTTGTGTTACCTATGATGCATCTAATTTGTTGCAGCAAGACTTACCGGACGATCGCTTGGCCAGCGAAAATACTCTGCAATTTTACTTTTGTTTTGGTGTTTGTTCCTTGTTGTTATGAAAATTTTGGAGGTTATAGTATATAAAATGACTAACACTTGGTGGAATGAAAAGATTACTGAGTTTATTTATGAAATACATTCACGATCCTGAGTTATAGAATGTGGAAACCGGAATTTATAAAGACAGAAATGCTAAAAATATGGATGGGCAGTTGTCGCCAAATAATTTGATATATCAAGTCATGAGGCTTACAAAAAATTCAGAAACTGGAGAAATTATGCAAAGAATGAGATGAAAAAGAAGAAAATCGGTAGTGCTGGCGGTAAACTAGTGGAATGGTAGTTTTAACTTGTTATCAAGACATTTCTAGACTCAGGTAATCTTAAATTCCACGCCTAGGGTCGAATCCACAATCTACTCTTCTTTTTCTTTAACTTTGTGTTTGAAACAATATACTTACTGCGACGCGAATGATTTCGTCAGCCATTTTGCACGATTGTGTAGCCCGTCTACGAAACAAATTATTTTCATTAATGGGCTGCAAACAATATTGCCGAGATATGTATAGCAGAGCCATATGCTACAACTGAAATGTCATGCTGGCTGGGCCATAGTTGGCAATATTGCAGCCACATATTGCACTAAAAATATTGCCCGTTTAGAAGGTTCTTAAGGATAACGCGGTAGAGTATCTGGGAAACCGTATGTCCTAAAATTTGGCGGGAAAAATTCTTATGATAAAATCAGTCATAACCGAGGTCATAACAAAATGATAATGTTCCATAGCTGTTATCTATCACTTACAATATATAATTGGATTTTTTACAAAAATATTCCTCATTTCAGATTGGTTAAGAATATCAATTTCAGAAACTTCTGTCTTTATTCTACAACTTTTGAAGAAGAAGAAGAAATTTGCGGTTTCGGATCAGTTGCCAACTATCAGAATAATTTGCTGACCGGGATTAAGTTTTCAGTTTGAACATGAGAACATGCGTATTGTGATGATGTAGAAAGTGACAAGTTTCTACTATTTTTCTATTATAGTGGAAAAAATGGAAATAGCTAACTAGTCAACTAGTCTAACTAACTATAAATTGAAAGGTGAGTAAAATAATTTGTATGTTGTGATACCGGACATTAAAAAAAAATCTCTGACTTCTTATTAGGATGGCCGAAGAATAACACACATTACAAAATTATTTCTTTATTTTTTTCAGCTTTTCTTCAAGTGATGATGAAATTTTAGCTCATTTTTATCAAAGATATCACTGTCAAATTGTCAAAATGTTCCACCCGTTCGTACAACAAAAATTGCCAATCGATTTACAACGAATCACAAACAGCATGGCAGATTTTGACGAATTTCCAATCGATTAGAGATTCCTTCTACGAACAAACCTACTAATCAACCTGACAGAATGTTGTTCATTTGGAATTGGGGATGTTCACACCGAATTTTCAATATGAAGGTCTGCATTTTTTGCCAATTATTTATAAAAAAAAGAAATATCTGTATAAATATACATTTTTTCCTACGAAAGTTACATATATCGCACTGTCCAGTTCTATGGAAAGTGGCCTTTATTCATACGCGTACGGAAAAAAAACTTATCCGTACGTATACGGATAAAAAAAGCTGTCAAATGAACTTTTATTTAGATTGACCACTGGCAAGCTGTCAAATTGATAATTTTTAATTAGATTTACCTATGTAATATCTAAATCTGAAGCGATCTATTTGAAAAGTAAGATTTTTGTCATTTTCTAGATTAAAAAAAGTTTAGGGCGCGGTCGAGAATCGAACCCGCGTACTCTTCGTCAGAAGTCCGATGCTGTACCAACTAATCCAAATCACCTGTTATAATTGTAGGAAAATGTAATCATGTTGAAAGGTATTCATGATAAGTATGTATGAAGTATGATGAGCAATGATAATTTCACTTTCAATTTCTATAATTATCCAACCAATTAACAATTGTAATGACCTACCTATATTATATAGTTGAACTAATTGAATTTCTGTCACTATTGAAATCAATTATGTTGACTTTAATTGTAACATTTTGTTTATTAATATGTCAGATGTTGATTAGGTACACATTATTTGGTGAAATGATCACGTGATCGTAGGAAAAATACTGTACAGTACTCGTGCGAAAGTGATTTTTCACACTCATGTGATTGTCGCACTCGGCTCATGCCTCGTGCTACAATATTCCCCACTCGTGTGAAAAATGTCACTTTCCGCACACGTTATGTAATATACTATAGATATAGGTATTCTACTCAGAGTGACAATAAAATTCGATGTAGAATCCGAAAAATTAATAATATACAGGGTGTTCAATATAAAATAACAGAGTTGTCGTTCACTTTTATAACTTATTCTTCGCCCATGCCAATTTTAATAAAAATCCTGTGATTGTATCCAATAAATAACTGTATGCTCGTAGTTAATAGCTAAGGGCCTACGATGGTTGATACTTCCCCTTCTGAGTAAAAGCAAATCCTTTTGAGCATGCATAGAAAAAGTCAAAATATAGAGATTTAAGAACAGACCCACCTCGAAATCTTGTGCAGGCACCCCCACCACCTTCTCAAAGGGGTGACACGCGCGGCCTCATATTTTATTTTTTTTCTCAAAAACGGTGAGACATAGAAACTTCTAGTTTTCGCCTTTCGAAAGGTAATTAAATTCTACATTTTCCGGTTATTTTTCTATTTTTGAATAATGCTTCATCTTTTCGTTATTCAGAAAAATGTGCTAGCAGACTTTTTTGCTAAGTAAGTTTTTCGGGTATTACTCGAAAATGGACCATAATACGAAAATTTTATAGGAATACAAAATTGAGGATCACACAATTTCCTATCGAACGGTATATAATAAGTTGGGATTGTTTTTTATTTATCGCATCCAGTAGCGTCCGAACTAATGAATTAATATATTTTGTCTCAACTTTTAACATTATCTCATGAGATCTTTTTTGATAAGTATAACATTTCTATTGTAGCCTGATGATGGTAATTTTGTACCGAAACTAGTTGCTGAATATTTTGTCCTTTTGGTGGACAATATTAAAATTTTGGTTTTATTGATCCTTCTTGTTTGGATTTTTTACAACCACATTTGAAAAATGGATGAACTCTTGGAGTTATGAAAATATTCGACAAAAAAACTGAACTTGTCTTATAAAATATAAAATAGAACACTTTCAATATACTTTGGTGAGTTTGAAAAAAAAACTAATAATATCGGGGTCTACAACGTAAATAATAAAATAAAACAGTACCTAGAACTAATCATTCCAGTATTTTATTTAAAAACAACAGTTTTTTTTCAAAAACAAATGAGTATAATATAGAAGAATATTAACTAAAAAACAAACATTTTTCTCATAAACCAATAAATAAATAATAATAATAATATTAGTATGAACTAATTACAGCATTCTTTTGTTTGTCATATTTCTTTATGACAAACATTCAGAGTCTGAAAGCCTTGATTTGTGTCGGATGGAGTTATTTAAAAAAAAACAGATCTATTGAAAATCTACCTCCAACATTAAATGCCCTTTCATTGCACATTAGAAGGTGCATTTATCAAGGTGGTTTTGTTTGGGGTCAGTTGACAAAGACTTTCCAAAAATTACCATGTCCATCTGATTGTGGATGGTCGCTTGAAAATAATAAATGGGTGCCAATTTGGACCACCATAGAAAATACTAAATTACTTACAGAAACTTTGATTAAATGTTATTGCAAAGTTTGTAATCATAGATGTAAATTAGTTCATACTTCATATTATTTATTTATTTGTTTATTAGAAAAATGTTTATGTTTTTCAGTTAATATTCTTCTATATTATACTCATTTGTTTTTGAAAAAAACTGTTGTTTTTATATCAAATACTGGAATGATTAGTTCTAGGTACTGCTTTATTTTATTATTTACGTTGTAGACCCCGATATTATTAGTTTTTTTTTCAAACTCAACAAAGTATATTAAAAGTGTTCTATTTTATATTTTATAAGACAAGTTCAGTTTTTTTGTCGAATATTTTCTTCTTATAAATAAATAAGATACTTTCTGCTCCGCATTTTGGCCCGAAACCCTTACGTTCGAACGCTACCGGATGCGATAAATAAAAAACAATCCTAATAACTTATTGTTATTATATACCAATCGATAGGAAATTGTGTGATCTTCAATTTTGTATTCTTATAAAATTTTCATATAATGAATCATTTTTGAGTAATAGGCAAAAGACTAACTTAGCAAAACATGCTGCAGCCATATTTTTCTGAATAACGAAAAAATGAAGCATTTTTAAAAAATATCAGAATAACTGGGAAATGTAAAACTTAATCACTTTTCTAATGGCGCAAACCAGATGTTTCTATGTCTTACCGTTTTTGAAAAAGACAAAACTAACGTGTAAGGCGCTGCACTACAATTTGTCCGAAACCCTAACATTCGGACGCTACTGGATGCGATAAATAAAAAATAATCCTAACTTATCATATACCGATCGATAGGAAATTGTGTGATCTTCAATTTTTTATTCCTATAAAATTTTCGTATTATGATCCATTTTCGAGTAATACCCGAAAACCTTACTTAGCAAAACAGTCTGCTACCACATTTTTCTGAATAACGAAAAGATGAAGCATTATTTAAAAATAGAAAAATAACCGAGAAATGTAGAATTTAATTACCTTTCGAAAGGCGAAAACTAGAAGTTTCTATGTCTTACCGTTTTCGAGAAAAAAAATAAAATATGAGGCCGTGCGTGTCACCCCTTTGAGAAGGTGGTGGGGGTGCCTGCACAAGATTTCGAGGTGGGTCTGTTTTTAAATCTCTATATTTTGACTTTTTCTATGCATGTTCAAAAGGATTTGCTTTTACTCAGAAGGGGAAGTATCTTTTGTCTCGTAGGCACTTAGCTATAACGGCCTAATATAGCTCTAGCACACCGTTTAAACATATTAATATATTAGTACGAACACTAATAGTTTCCCCAATCAACCTATTACATCCAACAAAAACATTATCTTTCTCTTCCCCTCTTGATTTATCTATTATCGTTTCCTCTCTACACTTTTTTTCATGTACAAATACGCCCCATATACTTTTATTACTTCTTCAAAGACGCATTACCTGTCCTTTACCCCAACTCGACTGGAATCATGAAAATCCCCCTTACTCCTTGGTGCATAAAACAAAAGCCAGCGTACAGTTTGGAAATTGAAAATGTGTCGGTCACCAAGGGCCAATATTCTCTACCTCGAATTGCAGAAGGGCGATGGGCACCCTACTTCAACCCCTCGGGGGCCATACGGCCCACGAAAAACAAGATGCGTTGTTTCTAATTCGTGTTCACTGCCATGGGTGTCCGCTATAGGTAATGGAAAAAGTGAAATAAATAGAAATATTCACTCAATTACAGTTTCCTGTAAGAATTGTTATATTTAATTTAAGCGTGTTATCAATAGATGTCAAGATAATAGTATTATACTTCCTAAACCCATACGGAACACCAATTGTAATAATGTTTCGGTACACGAAATGACAACACTGTTTAAACTAAATCTAGTAGCACCAGCTATCCCGCCGCATCTGTAATATGAGTCATTAATGTTTCGTGTTGTGCGAGAGACAGCAAGGTTTATCATTGTTCCCCAAAATTATTCGTGTAAATCATATTAAAATGAAGAGAAAATCGAGAGAAGACTCTAAGAAGAAAGCAAAGAGAAGATTACTAGAAGATTTAAGAAGAAAATTGGAAAAATTTTAAAAATACATGGAAAGTTCTTCAAGTAAGCCTATTCTTATTCAATATAGCCAGATACCAGGAAACATGGAACCCTCAGACAGTTTTAAATTATTTGTCTCAGCTTCACCCGTTGAAGGACATTTCATTTGAAATGCTTATATTAATAACCCTCTTAGCTCTTACGACTGCATATCACGGATATGTTAAAGACATCTTACCGTAATAAAACTCTACCATAAGGCTCCCCATATTCAACGAGAAACCAGAGCTTTGTGTGGCAAGAATCTTATTATTTTACATAAATGTTATTCGAACTAAACGATCTAATAAAGATAAATATTTACTACTAACCCATAAGAGGCCATTCCATGTGGCATCCACACAAACCTTATCCAAATGGATGAAGAAACTACTGCAAAATAGCGGTATAGATGTCACGAAGTTTAAAAGCGGTGTCTGCCGCTAGCAGGCAGGGGGTTAATATAGAGGTTATTAGAAGTGCTGCTGGCTGGACTGCTAGATCAGAAATGTTCGCAAAATTCTATAATAGACCATTGCTAGATAACTGCGTTTTTGCTAGGTCTATTTTGGGTATGAAATAGATATGTTTGTTACTAGCAATAATTATATTATTAGTTGTTATGTTACCTTATATTTATGTTTATTTAATTATTATTAAATAATGTTTATCTTATATAGTTATAATTGTATTAAACATATCTGCAATTTAAATGTGTAATTGAACTAGCTGGGTTACTCGATTCTATATCTAGCAGCCCCTTATTGGTAATTAGCAAGGCTAATAATTGGTTCCACTAGATCACCATAAACTTTCAACAACTTACAATTGGTGTTCCGAATGGGCTTAAGAAGTATCAATTAACGATTAAAAGACTTACCTGTAAGGAAGTTCAATCGTAATTATACGATTTAAACCCATTCGGAACACACCCGGCTAAACCTTCGATTCACCGCCGTACCCTAGCACCCCAGCGATCTAGTGTGAGGTCCACTCAACATTAATGACTAATATTACATATGCGGCGGGATAGCTGGTACTACTAGATTTAGTTTAAACAGTGTTGTCATTTCGTGAACCGTGAACATTATTACAATTGGTGTTCCGAATGGGTTTAAATCGTATAATTACGGTTGAACTTCCTTACAGGTAAGTCTTTTAATCGTTAATTATACTATTCTACTGAGTATAATACTCCAAAAGACGTTGAACGATGTCCACAGTTGGTGCCAGAGGAAACAGATGTCTGTTAACCCTAGTACAACTGTAATAGTACCCTTATGTTGAGTTCGAATTGATAGATGGCGTCGGCTTTAGCATAACAATTTTTGCAGAAAACAATTGCTTCTTGAGGTTCCCTAATTCAAAAGGTAGCGATGAACGCGACAGGCTGTCAGTTTCAGTCTCATGTTTTCAATTTGAATTTGAAGGAAATAGTTTTGGTCACTTTGCAGTTATTTTTCAAACGCCGGGAGTTAAAGTTTTCTTTGAAGAAATATAAAAGAGTAAACGAAAGTATGGAATGAAACCTCAATGTTTTGTGTTCAGATCGCATTAAAGAAAATGCATTTTATTTTTTATGTAGTTCACTATGTATAACGTAATATTGAATTGAAAGCACATCCAGTTTGATGGATGCGTGTATTATGCAACGAGTCCACATATCATGTGGTGATTTGATGTGATTGAACCCCTAGAATAATTTACATTAACGAGACATTGATCAAGCTTTATCAATATAGTCACAAACGTTGCAAAACTCAAATAATTTGCTATCAATGTGTCAATTGTCTTACTTGATTCCAGAACTGTATACCTACATATTTTTTGAGCTAACAATTATGATTTTTACCTCTGACCTAATTAGAAACATAATTTGATATATCAAAGATGTTAGGTAATGTTTGGACACTGAGAGACTTGCAAGTGCCTGAACACAGCTCAAGGGAATCGACTCAATTAAAATATTAAAATAAGAGTATTGAATACAAAAATGTTGAAGCACTTTCTACTTAGTTTTTCTGTGACTCCGTAATTTTTTCTTGCGAAGATAAAATTCGCCATTCCGCCCTTGGTTTTATCCGATGTGTTTAATTCGTGTCTATGCCTTTGTTGTTTTAGTCTACGAAAAGTCGAATTAAGAAGAGCAAACATTGTAAGTGAAATTACTTCGACACAAGCCTACAGAGCTGCTGTAGGGGCAAAGAAAAAGGGGGATGCTTGGGGGAAAGGAGAAGGAATAAGTTAATGAGGAGTTGGGGATGGACAGATATTGCTATCTCTCGTGAACAGAAGGTTATAAAAGGTAAATCATTAGATTCTTTGTTTGCAAGGGGACGAAAGCGAGCGTGCAAAAAAAAGTGTGTGGATCGAAATGAGAACGACTGTAATAAAGAAATGCTAATTTAGCTAGCACAAGAAATATCTGGAAAGTTTAATATCAGAAATGGAAACATAAATAATAAGTAGCAATTTTTATTAGGACTTTTCACTATAAATTATAATGCTCTTCACATGCTTTCTTTAGTGTCTAACTATTTCACTCCTGGCAATGCAGATGCTATTTGTGAAACCAGTTGAGGCCAAGGTAGAACTACATTAGCTCTTTCTTATGAAGAAATTATGCCAAAACTACTGGCAACATTGCAATGAGATTTTGTATGGATATGTTTTGGAAGTTGACAAATCCCATAAATTTATTTTAATCCACAGATGGCGCTAGCTACGCAACTCGGACCGCTTTAGCACAACTCAATTGAGTTATCATAGCAACGAAGACATCTTTTCTGGAAAAGGACTTGGGAAGTGATAGTTTCACTTGAGCTTTTTATTCACTTGAACATTTCATTTTTAACATCGCATCAAATCCATTTCTTTTATCTCTCTTGCCCCGGCTCTGTATCTTTTGCCACATGTTACTCTTGCGGCTTGTAACTGATGACGATACGAGTACTCACGTACTTAATTCTTTTTATTTGTACTGGATGAATTATATAAAATAGGTATTTGAATTTTGAGTCAAATCATGCTATAAGCGTTAAAAAAGGGGTAGTAAAAATCTTTATACGATAGGGCCAGAATCATTTGTTCTAATGATAATCATTTCACAAAGGAGAAAACTCTACTGAGAAATGTTTTAAATGCCAGTAATTGCCCGGCAGAATTTGTAAATAAAGAAATCAAGAATATAGAGAAAGGCTCATTGTTAATACCCCATAATAATATCAATAATATTAATAATTCAGCTAACATAATATTTAAAAACTTGACAATACCGTATGTTAGGGGTTTGTTAGAAAGAATTAAGAAAATTGGTAATCAATTTAATATTCGAACCAGCTTTAAATCTAACAATACTTTGAGATCTATCTTAACAAAAACGAAACCAAAAAATGAAGATTATTCTTCAAAAAATTGCATAAGTATATCAGATATCTTGTGAATGCGACAAATTCTATTTAGGTGAAACATCTAGACCATTGAAAGTCCGAATAAGTGAACATAAAAAATACATCAAAGATAGGGAGTTCTTTAAGTCAGGTATTTATAAACATGCTTGTGAAGAGGGGCATAAAATTCAATGGGATTGACAAAAATAATATTGAAAGAGCCCAATAATAAAAGACGAAAAATCAAAGAAAGTGCTTTAATACAATTAAATGCAGATAAATGTGTAGCTAGTATTTCAGCCGAATGTAGTCAAATTTGGTTACCAATGTTAGAAAGAGAAATTTCCAATAATCAATTACCTGCGTTATCAGGATAGCATCATAAGTTTTTATCCAGGTTTTCTTATGATTTATCATTGGAATAGTTGTTAATCGATACACACTTCAGTACACAAAATCACCAAACTGAGTTATACATGTTTTGAAAACAAAAATGATCATACACAAAAAAGTAACAACAAACGCGTTTTATTAACAACATTTCCAAAATAAGCTAAAAAAAAGCGCTATCCCAATAAAAAACCGTTCCTGGAACGTGCACTTCACTGGATTCCATTTCTAGTAGACTATCATATCGTTAGAATGTCATAAAATAAAATATTTCATTTTACATTTTACCAGAGGTGTGATCTACTATGAATGGACCTTAATAAAATTTGACAACAAAGTTTTGTAGTCTTGAACTTCAAAATATTATTGTCTAGTTGTCATATTTGTTCGTTGTGTCAGATAGGGACCAAAAATTATTTTATTAATTTTATCACTAGTTAATCTTGACAACGGTAGCTGGAACGCTACCGAAACGTCGAAATAAAAAATAAAAAACATTATTGTGGTTTGATTCCCAAAAGCATAAGAGAAAAAAGAATAAGTAATGCCACAAGGAACTTACAGAAGATATATAAAATGAAACTCACGATCTAGGTGAATACCTACAATTGCATTTCACTTTCATTCTAATCACCTCTGGTAATTACTAACCCCTTATATACTTAAACTTTCCTACGCTAATGAACAATTTGAATGAATTAAATTAAATTTCCTTTTTTCACATGTCTTAAATCATCGTTGTCTTGCATATAACATCATATTTGGCGCATGTCAATAAATATCAAATGTCAATATGAATAGTTATGTTCAGTTAACTTAACGTCAAAGTTTCAGGCCGCTTAATTTGAAACTGTACCTAAGCGACAATCGAAAAATAGCTCAACCAACTACGGCAGTCACTTAGACCAGTCTTACATTACAGCCTTTTTAAAGAAATTGTGAACAATTCAATTGCTGGCCTTTTTTGAATAATAATTGCGCATGCGTTCCGGCCATTTTCACTGCAACTTTCAGTCTTGAAAAATATAGAAATGTTTCTAATCTTCAAGGTTATTCACACGCAACTTTACGTATTTTTAGTTACTTTAGGTTTTGAGAACATAATTATTGTGTTGGTTATAAAAAATAGAAGAATCATAACCATACTTTAAATTTTTGTAAACTACCTAATTTCTGAAATTATATCTCGGAGATTTGTGTGGTGTTGGAAATATCTACATTGGAAATGGCAAAAAAAATTCTAATGTGCTAATAATAATGTCAAATGTCAAAAAAATCTTGGAAAGTAGCAACAAATAAGGCTCAAATGTAAGAAGACTGGATTTTAATTTTGTATGCAATTTTTATTGCCTGCAATAAAGTTGCTGCAAAAAGGCTGTAATGTAAGACTAGTATTAGGACGTCAATGATGTACATACGTAAGCCGATCCAAGCTGATTGACATGTCACATATCTTGAAGTTTAGGCATTTCAGACACCACGATTCAAAAAATTTACTTTCTCGTTGGATACTGCATCTGTTGACGGTAAAAATTGAAGCGATTGAAGTCAATAAAAAAAATTGAAATACAACTATTCCCGAATCTTTTTTACATGAATCGCCACCTATGTGAGCTATTTCTTCCACTTTTATCAAGAACATGTCTACCAAACATATCGCATCTTGTTTCTGTTGAATTTGTCAACCAATTTTTGACTGTGACGGAGAGAAGATATTGTCAAATTTAATCTCCATTTTACCAATAAAGCGACGCGAGCGGCGACAGTACGAAATAGCCGAGTAGAAATTCGAAGAGTACCTACGTCAAAATCTAGAAAATCAATTCTCAAACCTCCAGGAAAACTTTTATGCTGATATTTGAGTCACCTCTGGGGACGCTCGCAAGGAAAATGTTTATTTCGATTCTAACAGGTAAAACAACCGATAACAGCAATACATTTTTAATTACTGTAGATACACCTCGGGATTTACATACCATCATACCAATCCCAGTTTGTGCCAGAATATATATTCAAAAGCATTAATTTTCTTTGCGGATTAAAATGCAAAATATGAGCATAACATTTTTTTCCAATCCAGATGCCAATCTGCAGCCGTATTTATATGTAATCATTCATAAAAAGCCCTATAGTATTCGACGGTATTGGATTTCAACAAAATAAATCCAATTCCAATAATGCTCCCAAATGTTAACAAATTCCAGTCAATTCACCGAAATTTAAGGATTTTAATCAAGCAGTTATTTTGTGATTGAATCCTTCGTAGGTT
>CAJUYI010006569.1:0-13516 GCA_910591695.1 Galerucella pusilla
AGGACAAGGCTCGCCTGCACATTTAGTAGTAGTAGTAGTAGTAGTTGGCAGTAATTGAACTTTTTTTTTGTTCCTTTTCTAACCATTTGCAATATCTCTGAACTCGCAAAACGAACTAGCCAGATCCTAGCAGACTGACGTTTCTCTGTGGTGTTACCTGGAGTCAAATATTGGGGAAGGCACAAGAGCAGGGGTGTATAATGGAAATGGGGAAGTTTCTCATTAGGGAAAAATACCAATGCGGAGATTTATGCTATCTTAGAATGTGCCAGAGTTAACAAATACAGGACTGATACTCATATCATAAACATACAGTGTGGAAACCACTTATGGAATAAAATTCTTTATGTCATTATTTTAGAAAATTATAAAAAATCCCGAGACACGTCAACTTTTCAATTGAGTTGTGCGTTATGTAAACATAAATGTAAATGTACAGGGTGATTCACGCAAGTATGCCATAGTCGGTGTTGTTTTTTTTATGAAAGACCCTGTATATTTGCATATTTTTGAAAACCTCTTAATGAACTGATTCTAATAAACTAAATGAGGTATGGTCAATTATGAATTATACAGGGTGAAATTTCAAAATTAATAATTTATTACACTTGAAATATTGGTACTTTTTTAAATTAGTTAAATATGGATTTATCAAAAATCTAAACTAACTAATTATTAAACGTATTTGTATATTAAAGAAAACCTGCTAAGCCCATGAATTTTATCATAAATACCTAAAAATTGCCAAAAAACGCCAGTAATTAGACAAAATTGGTGAATAATGTGGATTGTTTTCTATTCTGTCAGTTGCTGATGTGTTGACAGTTTATACTGAAAAAGTAAAACCTTTGTCAAACACTCTTTCCTTGTCGACATAACAATGAAATATTTAACTGAGACTCACCGAATTGGGATTTTAATGATGATCGGGTACGGGAATAACTGCAGAAGTCAAGTTGAAGTGGCAAACTTATTTAATCACAGGTATCCCAAATTGCCTAATATTCCACAAAGTACTGTGTCTAAAATTCATGAACAATTCAGAGAACTTGGACATGTCAAACCATTGAAAAGAAAACCACACTTCGTTGAAGATGATGTGAAAGTGGATATTTTGTTAAGTGTCGAAGAGAATCAAACTTCAAATACACGTCAAATTGCCCGTGAAAATAATGTTAGTCATACAACTGTTCTAGGATGTCTTCATAAAGAAAAACATCAACCCTACCAATTAACTTTTGTGCGGTAGTTAACAGAAGACGATCCAGATCGTAGAATGGATTTCTGCGAAAGATTGAAGAATAAGCTGAACAGAAATGAGATAGCTCTTGGTACCATTCTTTTTTCTGACGAATCAACATTCACATTGAATGGGGAGGTAAACCGACAGAACTGTAGATATTGGTCAGCAGAGAATCCTAATTGGATGCGTGAGACACATACTCAATACCCTCAAAAGGTGAACGTTTGGGCCGGTATCATAGGCGACCTTATTATTTATAGATGGAAATTTGACAGCTGAAAAATATTTAAAAATGCTTAGAAATGAAGTTATTCCTGCGTTGGCAAACTTATATCCCAACGCAATAGATCCTAGCTTACCGAATGAAAATGTTTGGTTCCAGCAAGACGGGGCAACACCCCATTATGCTTTAATGGTAAGAACTTAATTAGATGATATAAATAAATATGAATAAATAAATGGATTGGACGAAGAGGTACTATTGAGTGGCCAGCTATATCGCCAGACCTTACGCCGTTAGATTTTTCTCTGTGAGGTTATCTCAAGAACAAAGTATATGCAACACAACCAACTAGCATTGTCGACCTCAAAGACAGGATATTTACAGAAATACGGAATATTTCACCTCAAACTTCAAACAAAGTTAAGGAGGAGTTCTATAGGAGACTGTGCTATTGCCAACAACTAGGTGGAGAACATTTTGAGCACTTATTTTTATGTATTAAAATCAAATACATCAGGTATTTTATGTATGTGTTTAATGACTGTAAAAATAAAAATTTAACCCTGTATAATTCATAATTGACCATACATTATTCAGTTTGTTCGAATCGGTTCATTAGAAGAATTTCAAAAATATGCAAATATACAGGGTGTTTCATTAAAAAAACCAACACCGACTATCGCATACTTGCGTGAATCACTCTGTGCATTTACATTTATGTTTACTTACATAACGCACAACTCAATTCAAAAGTTGACGTGTCTTGGCATTTTTTTTTTAATTTTCTAAAATAGTGACAAAGAATTTTATTTTATAAGTGGTTTCCACACTCTATATAGACTATGAGCCCATGGGGAAAAAAGTGTCGCGATTTGAAACAGCAGCAAACCTATTCAGAACGATAGTTTATAATGCCACAATTTTCCTAGATTTTCCTCACGATTATTTTTGAACGTCATAAAGTCTCCGATCTCCTATGATTCTACTATCAAATGGCGTACAGTCTCATATCACGGTTTCAGGGGGTGAAAAATAAAATGTTCAGTTTTCCACTGCGCTTTTCTGCACAAGAGAAAATGAACGCCTTAGTACTGGAACCGATGGTGGCATGATAAACTATCGTTCTGAATGCGTTTGCTGCTGTTTCAAATCGCGACACTTTTTTCCCCATGGGCTCATAGTCTAATAGGTATACCAACCGACTGCCAGGCAGCTCTTGCGACTAGGTAACATTGGCTATTTATGGGAATTGTGTGTGGCGTTCCCGAAATAATCTGGGATTTTCATAGATCAAATGTGTTGGAAATAATCAGGATTATTATTATTATGTTATTCACGACTCTTGCCATTTTGGTAAAGCGAATTATCAATATATATCAAAGGTAATAGCTTAATACTATTATAACAAAGTTTTTCAAAAAACAGAGACCGTGCACTAAGAAGCAACAACTACTTCTCGAGCCAAATGCCCCGACAGAGATTGAATTAAAACAAACCCCAAGTTAAAATCAACACTTTTCCAGAAAATAATAGGTACACCACATATTTAAAAAGAAAGAGATTTGTTAATAAAACGTAAAGACAGCTTATAAAGAAAAAAAGCAAGGTATATTTTTGTTCGATAAAGAATGTAACTTCACCAATAAATAAATTAGTTATTTAATGACATAGTTCAAGTCTAACACGCTACAAAACCAATATTCTAACGTCGCCAATCAACTTCGTAACTTGATTTTTCATTAGAACGATACATATACAAAACAATGCTTTCCTACTTTACTAATTTTTAATAATTAATACAAAAATACAGTAGAACATGCTAAGACGTTGTTTTGTTTATATTTATATTCGAATATTGCATGTTTCATGCCGCTTTAAAAGCACATGCACTAAAAATGTATTGCTAAAATGATAATTAAGTGAATCCTATTATAATATTACAAATTTTATTAAAATAGGTACGTAAAAGCATAAAAAAAACAACTCACTTCTTTCAGATATTCAGAATGTAAATACAGTTTCTAAAAAACATAATACCCGAAGAAACAGATCGACGAAATCGACGCTCCTATAGCTTGACGTCGCGGCGACTAACTATTTTACGAACGTTTTTAGGGGGTTGCGCCATGCTAAATTCTCAGAATTGTGAACGAGGAGGGGGATTGGGGTGCGAGCGCATGCTTAAAATGGACGTCAATAATTTGATTGTCACTTTTATCTAAACCACTGACCTATTATTATTTTTAGATTATTTTCCTTAAACATTAATGAACAATAAATATTAATGATATTTTTTCTTACAAGTCAATCGAAAAATATTTTGTCGGTAAAAAAAGAAGTTTTGCAAGTTGATTGGTCGCAATCGACGCGGAAGAGCGTTATATCGAAGTTAGATTGACAACATTGTTACGGGGGTCAACTGAATAGTTATAATAGTAGTTATACACCATGTTATACACCAAGATTATTATTATATTGACCGAGCACCAAAATTACTACGTGAGGGGCTTTGCCCCGAGCGGAATAAAGTTATAAATGTCTTCACCAACATGGTGTATGAACAATTTTCTCCCACTACTGGCCAAATTTAAGCCAAAAATAAAAATAATTCACAAACGCACCACGATAAGCGTTTACCCCGTCGCCTGACTGACAAGTACACTGTCAGTTTTCGATTTTCGATATATTACGTCGCGTCATTATACGCGTTTTTCCTTCCCCGCACGAATTCTGGGAGTGTTCCACGGAGATGACGTTCGTCGGCGTTCCTGAGCCCCAGGTGGTCAGGGTGTCAATTTGAACATCATAATCGTGATCAGCGACCTCGAAAACCCCCGAGTACCCATTCTGGGCCAGTTCTGACTCTTTCTTACAAAGTTATTAAGTTGTCCGAAGGGCGTCTCAAAAAATGCATTTTTCGAATGCATTTTTGGCTGCAACAATGCAATTTCTGATTTTGGACAAATGAAAAAAAATTTTAAGGCCTTTTTTCGCGTATAATGACGCGACTAAGGTGCTTTCGATTATTCACTTTTGGCTGCTATAGTAGCAGCTCGTAGTGACTAAAAGGCCCGTATTCATAGTCCTCCCTTAAGTATGAGTGTGAGGGTAAGGGTAGGTTGAGGGCAGGGCAGGGCAGGGCAGGGCATAAACAACCTTTAAGATCCAAGGGTCGCTCAAGTCACCCTTAACTCAAGTGACGGCGTGACTACCCTTGAGGGCACCTTGAGTGTTGATTCGACAGTTTTGACATCTCAGGTTATATATATTATCATTTATCTTTGGTTATAGCAACAAAATTTATCATTTTTTTAATACATTTTTTATGCTAGTAAATAGTTATTTATGTTTGGGTAGTTTGTTATTAAGGACTTTATTAGGAATAGTTATTATAATTTATAGACAGTTTGCATAAGATTATTTTTTAAGTTTTTTTTGAAAATGGAAGAATTTAACGAACTTTTTGGGAGTGATGAGGAATTCGAAGAATTGAATCGCTGAAAACGAAAGACAAATTCAAAATGAAGGTATGTTCGTCTCACTGTTGTCGTTGTTCGTTGTCTTGTCTGTTACTGCAACTTCGTGAACGCTCACAACCATGGAACGAGAAGAAAATCCAGCACAACCAACCCAAATGCGGGCTCGCTAAGTCTCGTTTATGGAACAGATCAAGAGGTTGAGTGCTGAGGGACCCTTACCCAAGTCTCCCTCAGTACTCAAGTTGAGGGTTGACTATGAATACCCGCATTAATTCCGTTCGTCTATTACCGGGCGTGACGCCTAGTCTTACCTTCCCATTGCCCCTCAAGCACATACCGAAAAGTATGAGCTTCAAGTCACGGACATTAAATAAGTATTTGACATTTGTCCGGTTTGAATTACGATTTAAACCTTACTAAAAATATCTAAATATGCAAAATTGTATTATCAAAAACATTATAATTGAAAACTGTTCTTCTAACAACACAGGAAATTCATTGGCAATGACACATATATGACAAGTGGTTTTGAGGATCCTAAAAAATTGTGTTCGTTTTGCTTGAAATTCGTGACGACTAAGGCGTCACGCACAAGTGCTTGAAGCCCTTAGAACATAAAGTAGTGAGGAAGGATCCTTACGCCAAGGACAGTTAACCGGGATGGTTATCCAAAATGGCCGCCGCAGAATAGAATATATCATTGGCGTCGTACCCAATTTTAATTGGGATAAAACTATTTCTATAAAATGGAATTAATATTTTCAATAACTTGAAATTTAGTAGAATAGAGAATATTCTAAGTAACAAGTGTATTATAAAATGATATAAAAGAGAAGCTTTCTAAATAATTATGATATGCTGAAAATAAATTTGATATATTTGTTTATAAACTAAAAAATCAAAATGATACGCCAATGTCATGTCATATCATGTCAAGTGAAAATTTAGGAACAACTATGTGTATTTTTTGAAATTTTCAACATAAAGACCAATAATTTTCAAAGCGTCGTTTTTAACAGTCTTTGAACGTCCACAAGCACTACAACTAACCATTGTCTTGAAAACTACATATATTTATATCTCTGAGAGTATTATATAACGTAACTGAAAAATCAACTTCATCTTAGAAAATCATATATTATAAACTAAAACATCTGAGTTAGTAATAATCGGCAAAATATAACATAAAAACCAACTTTTAAACGGCGACCAAACAAATAATAAGTCATAAAATGGTTATCCAAAATGGCCGACTTATGTTGCTTTCGTTTATTTGGGCTTCAAGCACTTGTGCGTGACGTCTCAGTCGTCACGACTTTTAAGCAAAACGAACACGATTTTTTAGGATCCTCAAAACCACTTGTCATGTGCCAATGCCAATTAATTTCCTGTGTTGTTAGAAGAACAGTTTTCAATTATAATGTTGTTGATAATATAATTTTGCATATTTAGATATTTTTAGTGAGGTTTAAATCGTAATCGGTACAATATTAACCTTTAAATAAACGTCAAACTGGCCAAACGTCAAATATTTAATGTCCGTGGCTTGAAGCTCATACTTTTCGGTATGTGCTTGAGGGGCAAGGGGAAGGTAAGACTAGGCGTCACGCCCGGTAATAAACGAACGGAATTCAGTCACTACGAGCTGCTACTAGCAGCCAGAAGTGAATAATCGAAAGCACCTTTAGTCTCTTTTATTTATTATGGGTATGGTGGGTAGAGGTGAGGAGAACCGTCTTGTATGGGGGGAGAGTTGAAAAAGTGTCCAGCGTATACTGACAATAGGCCTGTTCGTAGAGCAGTCACAAACGGTTGGAAGTTGGACGACTCATGCGAAGTGAATAAAAACCGCCCACAAAAAGACTCTGCGCATGAGTCGTCCTGTTTCCAACCGTTTGTGACTGCTCTACGAACAGACCATGGAGCTAGTATTGAGAGGAGTCGCTACGCCTCAAGGATGTTAGAATGAGAATAGGATTGATTAAAAACTGAAAAGTGTCAGCCGAGTTTGATGACGTCACTGGTTACCCATGCGCGCGTCGCCTTGCGCGAATTATGAAACTGTGAAATTTTTAAGAAAGGCAATAAACTTGACCCCAATAATTACCGCCCCATTAGCCTTACACCAATCATCTGTAAGGTTATGGAATCTATAATATCAGAATATGTCAGTGAATTTCTTTTAATCGAAAAAATAATACCCGAACATCAACATGGATTTGTAAAAGGACGTTCAACTATGACGAATCTACTTTGGTGTGTTAATGAATGGACAAAATCTTTAGACAAGAAAATTCCAACGGACATCATTTACCTAGATTTTGCGAAAGCGTTCGACCGAGTGCCAAAACGAAGATTACTGTATAAATTGGAACATCTTGGCATACGAGGTAATCTACTAGAGTGGATTGACTCATTCCTAACAAACAGGAAATTTTGTGTGAAAGTGGGAAATTGTTTTTCAGCTGAGAAACCCGTATTAAGCGGTGTTCCGCAGGGATCAGTACTGGGTCCTCTTTTATTTATAATATACGCAAGTGACCTCCAGTTTCATATTCAATCCAACAAAGTTTTCTATGCCGACGACACGAAAATATTCTCTGATTCATCATTTCATATCAATCTTCAAGAGGACTTGGATTCGATCTCTAAGTGGTGCTCAGACTGGATGCTGCCTCTTAATACAGATAAGTGTGTTGCTCTTTACATGGGCAAAAACAATCCGCGACATAAATACTTCCTAAATGGTCAAGCCTTAAGTGAAGTGAATTCTTATAATGATCTCGGTGTTACAATTACTACAGATTTGAGTTGGTCCGAACATGTTGTTAGTATTACCAAAAAGGCAAAAAGTAAGCTGTACCTCCTCAGCAAGTCTTTCGGAAGGATGTCATTGCAAAATTCAACTCGTTTATATAAAGCTTATATTCGTCCAATTATGGAGTATTGTGGAACTGTGTGGTGTCCGGAACTAGTGCGGGATAAAGATCTTCTCGAAAAAGTTCAGCGTCGATCAACCAGACTATCTTTCGGGCGCACAAGACCTAGTTATACAGAAAGACTAAACATAATGGATTTACCGACCTTTGAACAGCGTCGTCTTCGTGGGGACATGATAATCACCTTTCGCATTTTAAATTTCAACTATGGTAACTTGAGAAGCATATTTAATGTGGACACCGATAATCGGCTTCGAGGACACAAATGGAAATTGAAAAAAGAAATATTCACTTGTCGGACAAGGCAACATTTTTTGTGTAATCGTGTCTTTTCAACATGGAACCATCTACCTGAGGGTATTGTAATGGCACCCTCTGTCAATATTTTTAAGAATAGACTGGACGCTTTTCTTTTTTCTAATTAATTTTTTTTTCTCCACCTAATCTTTTTCTAATTTTTCTTTTTTTTTTTTTTTAATTGTCTAATTACTTTAATTTTTGTAATATTTATTTAGTACAATTCAGGCCTTATGGATCTTAGGATTCCTGCCCGTACCCTATTGTAATAATAATTATAATAATTTTTTAAATTTTAATAACAAAAAAATAAAGTATTTAATATATAAGCAAAACCTCTTAAGTCACATTTTTTAAACATGTTTTTTTAAAATCATTTCTTTAAGGTAGATGCGTATTCTGGGTATAAATCATGTAAGTCAAAAGACATTCCTTTTACTTTAAATAATAATAATTAATTGGGCGTTCAGGGGATAGTATTCTGGAAAAGCATAAGCCATAATGTAACAGCATTTTTAGTTGGCCAACTGCAAATGTTTAAGATAATCCGGATAAGAATGATGGAGAATATTTTTACGCACCTTATTATAACATGACAAATTAATACATGTGAAATTTTAATAAGTTAATTTTGAAGTGTAATTTTCAATAAGCAATAAAAAAAGTTGATTACTATGTTAAATTATGTTCCAGTTACCCTATTTCTTGCTAAAACAACATAAGTCATGATCAGTTTTTCAGGTTTCTTTCATTATTATTATTTATAAACCGTGTAGGTTATTCAATATTTGATTTTTTGCAACTCAAATATGTACTAAATTTAGAGTAAAAATGTCCTTTGTTGGTGCATGAAATAGCTTTTATTGATTCCTAAAAAAACTCTAATTGTGTGATTTATGAGGTTTTTGAAATGGCTGATTCAATTTTATACTCATTTTTATTAATCTGCAATCATTACAGGACAAAACTGGTATTTTTACATGAAATAATATAAACACTATATATAGATATTTTATGTTTTATTTAGTTGAAGAACATGCGCAAATAAAACAAAAACTATTCGTAAAAAACAAATATTTAATTGGCAATATATTTTTATATTTTTTATATTTTTATTTAATAGTTAACAATTTTATTAAGTTTCCTCATCTTTGCCCTTTGAGAATCTGACTTTTCCGCAGATTTTCTTTTTAATATATTTTTTTTAGTTTCTTCGGTCTGGAGGTTTCTAAAATTCATTGTTGCAACATATTTTCTGTTCACAGACTTGTTAGAAAAAGATTTATTCTTCCAATACTTTATGGTATCATTCATTTTTTTGATTCTTAATGAAGACTTTTTCTTATGCTCCAAAAACCTTTGGTTTAAAGTTCCATACTTGACAGAAAGTTCTTCATACAGCGTTTTGTAATCATGTTCTTCAAAAGGTATGTTACTGGATTCTACCAAGGGAGGCATTGGAGTCGCATTTGAAGTACTCAGAACATTTATTGGTAGGCACAATGTAGGGACTGCGGTCTTTTTTAAAATTTTTCTCAATGGTTTTCCTGAAAATAAAAAAAGAAATAATTTTTTTCCTTAAACATTCAAGAAAGAACTTCTATGTGTTACAATTTTTTAATAGATTCTGATAGTTTTCAGTGTTATGAAAACAAAAATATAAACTTCTCAAATGCAAAACATATTTCTGTACTCCCGTACTAGAATAGATTTTTAGTTTCGTCATTCCTGAACTATTTTTCATAACGATACAAAAAAATTGACCAATAGAAACATATTGATTGTTATAATCTCCAAGCTGACCAATTAGTTATTTTTGTCTACACCGCCTGAAATTATACTGTTTCTTGGTCGTAAAGAAAATAGCGTCTGCAACTGTCATGTAATGGTTATTATTACATGATTGTTGCAGAATATGCTATTAGGACACAGTTAGGACATTACAGAAAGAATATAAAATAATTAAGAAACTTCTTTATGCTTACCTAAGAGTTCATTCTCTAAATCCCGTTCAAAGTCGGTCTCAGTAAAATGAATGGAGCACACTCTATGATTTTCAGCGTTAAACGTTTTTGATTTGTGACACCTTTTTATCCATTCTTCTCGTATTGTAGATGACACAAAATCTTTATGTGATGGAAACCGGAAAAAACTTAAGTCTCTTCCAGTTTTTTTACAATCTACAAAACTATTGTTACACCCTGCTACAGTGCAACGTATTCCAGGCATCTTGGAACTAAAAATCGAAATATTTAAAACCCAAATTTTCACATTGAAAAGCAGATGTTTTTTCGGGTAGAAAAATGGATTTTTAAAATGTTCATCTTTTGAGAATGTGAGGCAAAAATTCAAAGAGAATTTATACCATTATATGAAAGTGTATGGGACTCAGTTTGTAAATTTATTGAAATAGAGCATTTTTTATTCCCTTCTATCAAAACATTTTTTCAAATTCTCTCTTATCTTATTATATTTTATGAAGAGATGGGGTTGCTCATTAGGCGTAAATGATATATGATGATGGTTTTTATACTTTTTGTCATAAGACGTCTCCCTCGAGATCAAAATTGACCTGCCCGATAGAAATAGGGAAGATTTTCTAAAACTCTATTTTTTTAACAGAAAAAACCTCTGTTCTCTTTTTAATGTGACACATTCTATTATAATAAGATTAATAGTAAATAAAATGTATACCTACCTAAAAGTAATCTCTTGATTAGTAACAGGCTTTTTAGTCTCTGTAAACACACTAAACATGGACTAAATAACTCACTAATTACTAACTGAATAATACTAAATAATAATAATAATCAATCAACGCAAAAAATAAGAAAATAGACAACTTTATCAACAAGTAATGCGGCTACGAGTTTCGTCTTAAAAACAGCTGTTGCAATTATCAATAGTTACATGCACTTATTACAATACAGTTCAAAATCTGTCTTTGTTTAATACACATAGAAAGAGAAGATGAACATATAATTGATGGAACACCAATGTCGACAAAAGAACGTTGCTGTGACGTCACTGGTTACCCAAATGGCTAGCGTTGCTCTTATGGGATTAATCCATCCTATTCTCATTTAACATCCTTGGCTACGCCTATCATAAAAGTGGTATCGGTTTCGCCATTTTACTTCCACTTCTCTGTCAACTTGACATTAGTATTGTTTTGTGGATGTGAATTGGGTATTTTTGGATTTTCTTTTTGTTAGTGTCGTTTTTTTCTATTTTAATAATTGAACAATAATGGTTTCTTGTGCTTCACGAAGTTGTACAAGTAGAGACAGTGTGAATACGAAAAAATCATCAGGAACAACATTATTATAGGTTAGTAAACAATCGAAAGGACTGTACTGGAATATATTTCTTTGTGCTCCAATAAGTTTTATTCAACTTCATATTATATTTAATGTTAAGTAGATTTCTTAGAACTCCATCAATAAGAGATATGTTGTTGATATTTGTAAAAAGAGGTTCTTGGCAGCCAACAAAATACCTACAGTGTTTCTATATTTTCAATTTCACTAGTGAATATATGTTTATTGATTGAAAATTTAAATAGTCCGGCTCTGCCGACGACGCCATATTGCTCACATCACAATGTCACTCATGTGATACCACTTTCCTATTATAAGATAGTCGACTGTGTCATCTCCTCTTAATAGTAGCTCCATGGAACAGACCTAATAAAGCTTCAATTATCTGCCAGAGTAGCGCTGGCTTACAAAAAAATTTAATATGAACATAGCTTTTGTAGATGGAGTGAGGTGTGCTGAGTTTAAATAATTACAAATTTTCATGACTAAAGTAGTTAGTAAAATACCCGTATACAAAACTTCAACTATTTACTTTGTTTATTTCTCTATCTTCTTCTAATCACTTTTGGCGCTTTCTTTAAATAGTATCCTAAGGTGCCGCAGCGCCACCCTTATTGGACGCGCTGTTACGGACACTTTTTCATACACAGAGACGGGTCTCCTTACCTCTACCCTCCATAATTATGGGAGATGTAGCACACGCTCCTTCCTTACTACTTCATGTTCTAAGTTGAAGCCCAAATAAACGAAAGCAACATATGAACGTACTCGTTATGTGAATAGGAAGATAAAACTGTCAGGAATGTCTTATGCGAGTGTCCGTCAATAAGAGAGTGTCTGTTCGTTGAGTCTTGGCCTACACCTGCCGATATAAAGGAGATGCCTCCAAGTGACCTGTCCACCTTCCTGGGAAGGACAGGATAGACGATGACCTAGGAGGACAACTCCTCGGGAGGATGTGAGCCTATACTCACCCTCCCTACTCCACAGATACAGATACAAATACAGATAGTCCAACAGTTGGCTGTAAAAACGATAAGGTGTCCTGAAATTTCCGACGAATGGAACACCTAACCGCTATAACTTTCTAGTTATAGATCAGCTCGGCTATATGAAGTGTAAAGAAACTCTAAAGGGAATTACGTAGGAAAGGTGTCAAAAAAATAAAGGGAAGTAATTAAATCAAAGAGACAAATAAAGACATTTCTCAGGCGTTGTAGTTATTGAAATGTGCAATGGAATGGAATATAATAATGAAGCAACTCCTCAATCGATTTTTAATAGAAAGTCCGGATTTTTATTGTATTCCTTGATCTGTAAATAATTGAGTGCCAGAAATTGGATTTCAAATTAAAAATGATTATTGGTTTTTTTTAATGGAGGTGCAAACAGCTCTCAAGAAATAATGCATTTTTTAACTGGAATATGTGTGAATAAATTGAATATATACCATTGGCATACAATGAGATTTTTAAATGGGATTCATTTATTTCTATTTTCACAAATAACAATTGTGAATCGCATTAGTATATCCTTAAAACAATTACAATTAATAACGAATGTTATTGAGAAACGAAAAAAAACCGACAGGAACCTGGAAAAACTGGAAAACTCAAGGTAAAGAAAGTGAAGCTATAAAACAATGTGCAGGAAATTAGTTCCTTTCTGCGTGTGAATCCCCAATAGCAATAACCTAATTAAAAACTCTGTTTATATATCGATTAAAACGTAAGTTCTCTTTCACTGTATAGGCACTAGGCAGCTGTCAAAAACGTTGTAGAATCTGTTTCACATAAAAAGAAGCGACGTGAAGTTTACCAACTGTCTTGCGCAGAAACCAAAATCGATCTTGTTTATTTATGTCGCCTCTCAACGACCGTTTCATGCCATAGGCGTTACAAACGATGCTTCATGCCAACAGCCATTTTATTATTGACATATTTTAAGTTGTGAATTGAAGGTATAAAGATTTTAACGATACCAAATATTCTCATATACCTGTATTCATTCCCAAA